>PVIH01004954.1:0-27664 GCA_004025045.1 Sigmodon hispidus | reverse complement strand
TATATACCATAGTTTGATAATCTGTTCTTCAGTTGAGGGGCATTCCAGATTCTTTCTATTACGAATAATGCTGCTATGAACATAGTTGAGGTAATGCCTTTGGTGTATAGGTGTGCATCCTTTGGATATATGCCCAATAGTGGTATTGCTGGATCCTTGGAAAGTTTGATTCCCAGTTTTCTGATGAACCACTGTGCTGCATTCCAGAGTGGCTATAGAAGTTTACACTCCCACCAACAATGGAGGAGTGTTCTCCTTGTTCCACATTTTATCTAGCATAGGTTATCATTTGCTTTTTTTATTCTAGCCATTCTAACAGGTGTAAGGTGGTATCTCAAAGTTGTTTTGATTTGCATTTTTCTGATGGATAAAGATATTAAGCAATTTTTTAAGTGCCCTTCAGCCATTCTCAGTTCTTCTGTTGAGAATTTCCTTTTTAGTTCTGAACCTCATTATTTCATTGGGTTATTTAGGTTTTTGGGTTCTAGTTTCTTGAGTACTCTATATATTTTAGAGATCAGTCTTCAGTTAGATGTAGGATTGGTGAAGATATTTTCCCATTCTATAGGGTGTCATTTTGTCTTATTGACTGTGTCCTTTGCCTTACAGAAGCTTTGTAGTTTCATGAGGACCCATTTATTAATTGTTTTTCTTAGTTTAAGGATTCCTGGCATGCTACATGGTGAACCCAACATGGTGCTGAGTGAAATAAGAATTCCTAGCATGTAGCAGACACATGGTAAAGCCAACTCGGCACTGGCAGAGCATACTATACAGAGGCATGCTCCTAGGGTTGGCTATGTAAATCTCTGCCCACCCACTCTCTTAAAAGGAAGCAACGCATGAAGGCTGATCTCTTTCTTCTCCTCCCTTTCCTCACAGTACTTTGCTTGGTCACTCTCTTGAATAAACTCTTTTGTGTCATCTGGTGATGTGTGTCTCTTCTCACAAGCTAAACCAATATTTTGGTGCCATGATTCGAACCAAGGTTGCTGTGGCCATAATGCAGAGTACTAACTTCTATACGATCATGCCAAGTCACAACATCCATAGAAAATGAGTCAGCAGAAAATATTTCTCCATCCTCACCACTAGGATACAATCTTGAGATTCTCAATCCACTTAGCTTTCTTTTTGCCTTACCTAGACACCACCAAATGTATCTTGCACAAAGAAATGGCCTAAGTACCCCTTAGATTACTCAAAATGGCCACCTAATGGCTTGGTGGACCCCAATATTTTGCAAGTGTATGGACAGATGCAAAGAGTTTCCCTATCTCTTTTTATATCTCAGCTCTAAACCTTCTCTTCTGGCTTTCTTTTTTTGCAAAGAGTTTCTCTATTTCTTCTCATATCTTAACTTTCTCTTCTTGCTTTCTGTTCTTCTACTACCTGTTTCTAGCCATACAAAAAACCTCCACCTTTCAAATTTCAAGATTCAACCACAACTCTTCCAACCTCTTTCTCTCTGGGAACTCCAAACCTGGTGCTTATATTTACCCCACCAGTCACTCGTTCTCATACCCTAAGGGTCCTAAACCAGTTCTCCCTCTGTGGGAAGCAGGTGCCATAGATAGGATAGTGAAAGTTTATACCCTGTTTTCTCTGTCATATCTTTCTCAGTTTTAAAAAAAGGGGGGCTGTAGAGCAAAGGCAAGTTTGGGAACAGGCCAGAGCTTATGAAGGTAAAGTTCATCAGGTATTTAAAGGCCTCACAAATGCGCTCTCACAGTATACTAAGATCCTGAGAGAGCCGAAAAAAGCAACTTCTCTTAACCCATTTTCTTTACCCAGAGGTACCCTGACATCAGATCTAAACTTAGACCTTGAGAGTTCCACAGGCAGAAGTCTTAGTGCTGGCATTAAGGTGTATCACAGGAGAGATGAAGAAACACACCAAAAAAGGATACCTCCTGCTGGCAAAAGCTGGCTGACCAGCTCCTTCACCACATTCTATAAGGAGCAGACCTAGACAACTTGGTGCCTGCTTTAAATGTGGTCTGACCGGCATTATCTTGCTCTTTCCTAGCCTCACAGAGGCTGTTCAGTTCTTGTTCTGGGTGTAATCAAGAGTGCTGGTCTAAGTGAGTGTTCCCAAGTCCCATGTGTCAAGGGAACATTACACAGGGACCACTCCCCATCTGATCTCCTAGGCCTGGCCATTGGAAATTGGTGCTGCCAGGGCTTCCCTAACCTGACCACTGTCATCACAAAAGGGGAACCTTGGGTAGTCATATGGTATCAGGGCAGTCCATCTCTTTCTTTGTGGACACCAGGACTACATACTCAGTCCTGCAAGAGTTTTGGGGGACCACCTCTCTTTCTAGCCTCTCCATTGTTGGGGTAGAAAGCAAACAATTCTGGCCTCATCAGATGACACCACTTAATTGTATTTTCAGAGATATTCCTATCACCCATCCATTTTTGGTCATGCCAACCTGCCCAATACCCCTAATGGGGAGGAATTTTTTAGCTAGAGTAAGAGCTTTTATTTCTTTTAGTCACATTTTGCCTGAATCCAGACTCTGTCAGCCACTCTAGTCACTTCCTTGCTTATCTTGATATTTGTTCAACTTGTCAGCTCCAGACCTTCCCCATACCCTCTTCCAGTCTCCCAGGTAAACCAACAAGTGTGGGACATCCAGAATCTTTGTGTCACAAGACACATTTCTCTAAAATTCCCCATCTCTGAGTTTTTCCATTTCAGCTTGCTTCTCAGAGCCAAAGTGGAGATGGTTACCTGAAACAAAAAGCTCCATGGTATTTTGCCTCACCCTTTCTCTCCCTCACAGACTAACCCTCCAGCCATCACTTCTGGAGAATGTAAAAACCCAGGAGCCATCTTTCCATTGGAAAACAGTTGTGCCGCCATCCCCTGAGGACTAGAGAAAAGAACCAGGAGCCATTTTTAGAGCCAATACAGGTAAAACAGACGATTTCCTCTACCCAATTCCAGGACCAAAGGAAAGAAACCAGAAGCTGTTTTACCCTCAGCAAGGGGTAAACAAAAAATAGGAGACATTTTAATCTCTTCCCATGCCCAGACCTAGCAGAGTACACTTACTATATGTCACTTCCCAAGGTTCTGTTACTAACTCATAGTTTTTTTTCTAGCTCCAGAAAATCAGAATTCATTTTTCCATGGTTTAAACTTCCCAAACTGCAGGAAATGAACCACAAAACCCAGCAGACCAACTGTCAGATGATACAGTTTCCTGAAAAGTCAGACTTTGCCCTTATGACAGCTTGAAGTAGCCTTAAAAGACTACTGATCCTGTTCTGATACAATCCATTTTCTCCCTGCCCCCATAAATCTGACTTTCTTTTTATGATAAACATGAGGTTGAGATGTAAGGATTCCTGTACCCAGAACACCCTTCCAGGGAGTCGCTCTCTGGGACCAGGGTGAAAGCCTAGAGTCTGATATCAGCTCTCCCTAGCAGACAGGACTAGGGTTTGCCTGTGAGGGGCTCCTCCAGCCACACCTAAAAGAGGGGACCTTGCACAACCAGCCCCACTTCCAAGTGCATCAGCAGAGAAGGACTGAGGACTTGAAATTCAGACCCCTGTCAAGAGCAGAGTCAGAGATCAAGCAGACCACTTGCTCAGAGGAGACAGAAGACACACAAGTCCTCTTGCCACAACTGACTACAAGCTGCCTAATCACAAACCACTGAAGCCATGAGCAGATGCCAGTGCAAAAATACATATAACAATATAAAGAACAGCAAGGTAACACCAGGAGAAGACTTGAACAGAGCAATGAAGAGAAAACAGAAGGAAACAACACCTAAAACACCTTTATGAAGATTACTGAAGCCTTCAAAGAAGATATAAAAAAAAATCCCTTAAATAAATAGAAGAAAATACAAATGAAAAATTGGAAGAGATGAACAAATCCTTGAAAGAAAACCAAGAAAAGGTAAGCCAAACAATGAAAGAAACATTCCAGGAATTAAAAACTGAAATAGAAGCAATAAAAAAGGCACAAAATGAGGCAAAGATGGAAATAGAAAACCTGAAGAAGGACAAAATGACAGTTTACAGAATGAGAAAAGCTTATCACCAATCCTACAAGTGATAGAGGACTGATTTCTAAAATATATAAAGAACTCAAGAAACTAGAGCCCAAAACCTTGAATAACCCAATCAAAAAATGGGGTTCAGATTTAAAAAGGGAATTCTCAGCAGAAGAATTACGAATGGCTAAAAGGCACCTGAAAAAGTGCTCAACTTCTTTAGCCATCAGAGAAATGCAAATCAAAACAACTTTGAGATACCACCTGACATCTGTCAGATTGGCTAAGATAAAAGACACAGATGACAGCCTGTGCTGGAGAAGTCACAGAGCAAGGGGAACACTCCTCTGTTGTTGGTGGGAGTGTAAGTTTGTTCAGCCACTCTGAAATGCAGTATGGTGGTTTCTCAGAAAACTGGGAATCAATCTCCCCAAGGATCCAGCAATACCACCTCTGGGCATATACCCTAAAGATACACATTAGCACTCCAAACGCATTATCTCAACTATGCTCATAGCAGCATTATTCATAATAGCAAGAACCTGGAAACAACCTAGATGCGCCTCAACTGAAGAATGGTTTAACAAACTGTGGTACATCTACACAATGGAGTACTACTCAGCAGTATGAAAAAATAATATCCTAAAATTTGCAGGCAAATGGATGGATTTGCAGAATATCCTCCTGAGCGAGGTCTCACAAACTCAGAAAGATAAGCAGGGGATGTACTAACTCATTAGTGGACTTTAAACAAAAAGTTAAGCATGTCCAAGCTGCAAACCACAACCAACGAACAGCTTAGGATCTGAAACACGTTGGACTGGCACCTTGGATGCCACTCCCTGTAGAGGAACACCTGAATCAGTCCTGATGTTGGGGTGAGGAAACTGGATCTGCCAGGAGTGGATGCTGAACTGAGCAATAGTGGAACCTTGGGACCTCCTGCCCTTGCTGGGGAGGAGATGGGAAGATGTGGAGAAGAGAGCATGCCTGGAGGGGGTAGGAGGGGAAAGGGACCTTGAACAAGGATATACACAGATAGAAAATGTGACTTTATTCATAATAAAAAAAGAAAAAAATAAAGTTTTCGTATTTCATAGAATTAATATCAGTGATGGCAATCATGACTACCACTTATCCCCATTCATTCTCATATAATCTTATCAATGGTCTACTGAGATACAAATTCATAGTGCACTACTTCCTCAAGGCACACAGTTGATAATTGCCAAAACTGGTCCTTAGTTCTTCCAATTCTAACATTATTCTGGTGGTTAAAATGGGAATAGCCCCCCTAGACTCATAAATTAATAATCCCCATAGACTCATATATTTGTAATCTTAGTTCCCAATTGATGAGCTGTTTTAAAGAATTAGAAAGTTTGGCCTTGCTAGAAGTGTGGCTTTTTAGGAAAAAGTGTGTCACTGGAAGTGGGCCATAAGGTTTCAAAAGCCCAGATCAGGCCCAGTTCTCTCTCTCTCTCTCTCTCTCTCTCTCTCTCTCTCTCTCTCTCTCTCTCTCTCTCTCTCTCTCTCTCCTGCTATGTTCCCCACTAGGAAGATAATAAACTAACCCTCTGATACTGTAAGCAAGCCCTTAATTAATTTTTTTCTTTTATAAAAGTAATCGTTGGCATAGTGTCTCTTAACAGCAATAAAACAGTCACTTAAATAACTATTAATATTATGATATAAAAGAAGAGATGCATCTTTTCAACTTTGTTTCCCTTTTTGTTACTAATAAAAATAAAAATAGCAATACTATAACTCTAAAGAAATTTATTTATAAAAGAATGTTGTCATTATACAGATAAATCAATCACATTTATAAGAATGATACATGAGGAAGAATGTTATCTAAAAATACAATAATACCATGAATCAACATTCTCTCATGTATATTCTTTTATTGATTAAAGTATAAGCAGTTAAATTTCAATTCCTCTTCATTGTTCTAAATCCATGAAATCAAATCAGTTGCAGCCATGCAAACTATCATATCTGCTCATATGTATAACCATGAAATCTGAAAATAAATTATTCAATGAAGAGACTTACAATATATAAAATTTTATTAGAAAGATGAGTGTATGTGCTATGTATGTGTGTGTACTGCTGTACTGTGCTATGTAAGTGCTTCTCTGTGTGCTTTTGTGTTGTTTGTGCTTAGGTTTGCTTTTGTATGTTTTTGTGAGTATGCTTGTATATGTACACACTTTTTGTGTTACGTGGGTTTTAAGTGAAATGATTTTTACTTCAAGCACATATGGCCTGAATAGCTCTTCCTAGATGGAAACTCTGTAAGCAAACCAGTCAAGCAATTCATTTCCACTTATTGTTCACTAAGTAATTCTCAGTATGCAATAAATAAAGAAACTATAGGTTTTCTGGAGTATATTTAGCTCAGTTGATAGAGTGCTTAGTAAGTGTACACAACGCTGGGTAGGATCTCCAGAACCACAGGAAAAAAGAAATGATTTAGTAGTATACACCTGTAATTCCAACACTCTTGAGATACAAGGCAGTAAGTTTAAGGTCATCTTCAAATATAAGAGAACTTCCAGCCTGAAATGCATGAGACTAAGACTAAAAATTACAATATATAAAGCTAGAGTTAGAAAGGATATCCAAATAACATTATGTTAAAATAATTGCTTAAATTTTTAGATATACTTCTTTTCCAAATGAAAACATAGAATTCTTTCCAGACATAATTAGGAGAAAACAAACAAACAAAACTTCTGACTCTTTTAATAAGAAAAACATAGTGAATGGAATATTTGTGATCTGAAAGGGGACTACGTCAGAGAGCAATAAGATACAATAATAACAAGTATAATAAAACATGTATTTATAAATGTCAAAATGTTTTGTGTGCCAACTAAAAAAGGAAAACATGTCAACACTCCAGTAGCATAATTGAAAACAAATGACAGTATACATTTTCTTACTCTTTGTCTATACCTAATGATTTAATAAGAATTATTAAAATTTTTATATATTTTGCAAAGTATTTCTTAAGCCCATCCAATTAAATAACAATGGAACATTTTTAACTTGGAATGTAGACAGGGAAATGCCACCACCCTTGTTCCAAAACTGCGTCTGAGTCTTAGAAGAATAAAACACTCTTTCATGACCTACAGGTCACAGCAACTCAGAATTCTTTCTGCTCTGACTCAACACCCTAGAAACTGTAAAATCTTACTAGGGAATGAGAACATTCAACAGTTACATTACTTGCCTCTACAAAGCATAATTTAAAAATTTTTTTCCATCTGATTCTATCAAAGACAATGAAACAATTGAAGTACTCCAGTTCTATTGCCCCAGACATTTGTTTTAAGAAATCATAATTTAAAAAATTTTATAACAAATCAAGATGAGAAATACTAAAACTTTATAAACAAAGGAAAACTCATTTACTCATCAAAACGTTCAAGGAGCCAGAATGATGCTGTCCATCAGCCCAGCTTTATTTCATTATAATTAGCAAATATCTTTTGCATTTTCATTTCTGTGGCTAGGATTCAAGCACCAATTTATATTTTATGCTGTTACAACTTTATCTAATGTCTGGATTTTATTCTAATTTCTATGGTCTTTCTGTAGAGTTTTAAATACACAGTTGCTTTTGGTTTTTCTCCCCTTTTGCCTTCTTTTATTTTTCCATTTTCTTACTTACCTTTCTATATTTTCTACATATGTTATTAACTCCTGAACAGTAAAATGTTAAAAAGTCAGGTTCCAAGGGAAATGCCTACAAAATATCCTGTCCTGACCATTAATGTCAAAATGTACCCACATACCTTATGGGTTCATAAAACTTGGAAACACTAATAGGTTCTTTAGTTCAGGTTTGCATTTTTAATTTTTAATTTTTTTGTTTTATGAGACAAAGTCTTTGTGCATAGCTTTAGAGTCTGTTCTGGAACTTGATCTGTAGATTAGACAGGCCTCAAATTCACAGAGATTTACCTGGCTCTGCCTTTCAATTCCAGGACTAAAGGCATGCACTTCTGCTATCTATCCAGATTTGCATTTATGATCTGAGATATTTTTCTCTCTATTATCATCTAGCAATAGCCAACTAAATCACAAAACCTTCCAGTTCTATGAAATACTTACTTTGAACAAAGTTAGCAATAAACAACCAAGTAAACCATAAGAAATATCAGCCTAGTATAATTAATAAATATTCTGACTATGGTAACTTGACAGGACTCACACAGAATACTTTTCATGTCTCTGTGTATTTAATTTCTGTAACATTCTCATGAGATTTGTACCACCTTACACTGAGTATATGAGAAAACAGATTCTGAGGGCATACAGTGACTTACTCAGGCTTTTTACAAGTAGTGACTGAAAAATATGTGTATTCAATGGAAAGAAGATCATTTAGAAAAACAACTACAAAAAATGCTGAAGAAGAAAACTCTCAAAGACTGTAGAAAAAAAATGATTGCCAGTCTTTCACTTGAAGATAGTATTTCAACCCTTAGTGTTGCACAAACTTTAATAATCTGAGATTCCAATTTTTCAGTTTTAGAGCAAATTGAGCACTTTCTTTGTGTTACCAGTCTTTAGTTTCTTTGTTGGTACTGAATTGAGCTAGTTTTGATGACAGGATAATACTAGCTTTGTATAGGAAATTCAGAAAATTTATTCATGGCCAAGAAAATAAATATATAGAATTGGGGTCACTTCTTTTTCTGTGGTAGGACTTGGTAGAATTCTGAATTTGGATTACCTCAGCAAAGGGATTTCTTTTAGGACAGGTATTCAATTATAAATAGAGTTTTCTCAAAGAATTTAGTTCATGTTGAGATGTGATAGTTCAGTTCTTACTTTTCAAGACTGATATATTTTATCTAAGATGTCAAACAATGTGTCAAATTTTTCACAGTTTTTTAAAAATATTTTATTTAATAATCATGTATGTATACAAAGTATGTGGATCAAATCCATGCCAATCAATCACTTCCCTTAGGTCCTCCCCAGTCTTTCCTCTCATTTTTCCCTGGCAACTTGATGTGCTTTCTTGTTAAAACTAAATAAATAGATCATACACAGACATTTTCAGACCATGCAGACTCCATGTTCAGAACAGTGTAAGAGCTGAGCAAATTCCAATTCCTTAGGCACCTGGAGACCTCTTCAAAGTCAGGGACACAACTCCATCTCTGAGCCCACACCCAATCCTGCTCTAAACCAAACAAAGCTGGGAGGACCCACCTAGCAATCCCCAGAAACATACAGCAGAAAGAATATCTCATGGCCAAACTCTGCCTGCAAAACAAGCTGTGTTATCACATGCAAACATCTTCAGACAATGCAGACCACATGTCAAGAGCAGAATAAGAGATTTGCAGAGCCTGGGTCCAGTGCAGAGTGGAGACACACATCTCTGGACTCACAATTGACTAAGAACTGATTAAGAGCTGACTAAGAGTCAAAAAAGGAAGCCAGGGGCAGATGCCAATACAAGAATACATTTAACAATATAAAGAATAACAAGAACTGCCAGAAGAAACTGGCGGTTCAGCAATACTAAGACCTGAAGAGACTAATAAAAAGGAATTCACTTAAAGAAATAGAAGAAAATACAAACAAAAAAATGGAACAGATTGAAAAATCCTTGAAAGAAAACCAAGAAAAAGAAAACCAACAAATAAAAGCCACAATCCAGAAACTAAAAATTGAAACAGAAGAAATAATAAAAGGCACAAAACAAGACAGAGGTGGAAAGAGAAAATCTGAAGAAAGAAATTAGAACTACAGATACAAGCATAACTAACAGAATCCAAAAGATAGAAGAGAGAATCTCTGGAGTAGAAGATACAATAGTGAAAATAGATATATCAGTCAAAGAAAATACAGAAACCAAAAAAGCTATAACACAAAATGTCCAGGAAATTTGAAACACCATGAAAAGACCAAACCTGAGAATAATTAGAATAGAAGAGAAGAATATCATCAGCTCAAAGTCACAGATAATATATTCAATAAAATCATAGAAGAAAACTTTCTCAACCTAAAGAAGGAAATGCCTATGAAAATACAAGAGGCTTATAGAACACCAAGTAGATTAGATGCCCCCCAAAAAAGTCTGATTGCCACACAATAATCAAGCCACAAAACATCCAAAACAAAGAAAAAAATTTTAAGAGCTGCAAAGGAAATGACGAACTTCCTTATAAAGACAGACCAATCAGAATAACACCAGACTATTCTATGAAAACAATGAAAGCAAAAAGGTATTGGTCAGAAGTTATAGAGACACTAAAAGAATGCTCACACAGAGTACTATACGCAGCAAAACTATCAATCACTACAGATGGAGTAAACAAGATATTTCATGACAAAATCAGATTTAAACAACACCTATCCACAAATTTGGCCCTACAGAAAGCACTATAGGGAAAAAAATCCAACCTAAGGAACCCAGATACGCCCATGAAACTACAAACAATTAATAGTCCCACAGAAGAAAAGCCCAAAGAAAAAAATACTCACAAGCTATCACCAAATATAAAAGAAAATAACAATCAATGGTCATTAATGTCCCTTAATATCAATGGACTCAATTCACCTATAAAATGACACACCTTAACATGATAGATAAAAAAACAGAAGCCATCCTTCTGCTGCATACAAGCAACACACCTCAACTTCAAAGACAGACACAGGCTCAGAGTAAAGGATTGGGAAAATAATTATCAGTCAAATGGTCCCAAGAAACAAGCTGATGTAGCAATTCTGATCTAACAAAATAGACTTCAAACTAAATTAATCAAAAGAGACCAAGACAGACATTACTTATTTGTCTCAGGAAAAAAATCAATCAAGATGAGATCTCAATCCTGAAATTTATGCCCCTAATATCTAAATATTTATAGAAGCAAACTCACCTAGAAGGAGTAGACAGCAAGAAATAATCAAATTTAGGGCTGAAATCAGTACAATAGAAATGAAGAGAACAATATAAAGAATCAATGAATCAAAAACATGGTTTTTTGAGAAAGTAAACAAGGTAGAAAAACCCCTATTCAAACTAACTGAAAGGCAGAGACAGAGTAACCAAATTAGCAGGACCAGAAATGAACAGACACCCAGGAATTCCACAGAAATATCAGGTCATACTTTGAAAATCTGTACTATACTAAAATGAAAACTCTAAAAGAAGTTGATAGCTTTCTGGACAGGTACCAATTACCAAAATTAAATCAATATCACATTAAAGACCTAAACAGACCTATAACCCCCAAGGAAGTTGAAACTCTTATTAATAGCCTCTCAAATAAAAAAAGCCAAGGACCAGATGGTTTCACAGCAGAATTCTATCAGATATTCAAAGAATATCCAATACCAATACTCAACAAACTGTTCTATACAGTAGAAACCGAAGGACCACTGCCAAACCCTTTTTATGGGGCTACAATAACCCTGATGCCTAAGTCACACAGAGATGCAACAAAGAAAGAGAATTACAGACCAATCTCCCACATGAACATGATGCAAAAATATTCAACAAAATTCTGGCAAACCAAATACAAAAATAGATTGAAAATATCATCTACCAAGATCAAGTAGGCTTCATCTCAGAAATGCAGGAATGTTCAACATACAAAAAACTGTAAATGTCATCCATTATATAAACAAATTGAAGGAAAAATAACACACGATCATCTTCTTAAATGCTGAAAAGACCTTTGACAAAATCCAACACTCCTTTATGATAAAGGCCTGGAGAGAACAAGAACACAGGGAAAATATCTAAATATAATAAAGGCAATTTACAAGAAGCCAATGACCAACATCAAATCAAATGTAGAAGAAATCAAGAAATCACACTAAAATTAGGAACAAGAAAAGGATGTTCCCTCTCCCTTTATGTATTCAATATAGTTCTTGAAGTTCTAGCTAAAGCAATGAGAGAATGAAAGGAGATTAAGTGGATAAAAATTGGAAAAGAAAAAGTGAAGCTATCTCGATTTGCAGATGACATGATTGTATACATAAGTGACCCACAAAATTCTACCAGGAAAATTCTGCAATTGATACCCTCAACAAAATAGCAGGATACAAGATTGACTAAAAAAAATCAGTAGCCCTCCTATACACTAAGAACTGAAAAGAAATAAGGGAAACATCACACTTTTTAATAGCTACAAATAGCATTAAATTCCTCCAGTGTAACTATAATCATAGAGTAACAGATTGTTTGGCAAAAAAATTAAATCAGTGGAGAAAGAAATTGAAGAGGATATTCAAAAATGGTAAGATCTCTCATGCTCCTGGATAGGTAGGATCAACATAGTAAAAATGACAATCTTACCTAAAGCAATCTACAGATTCAATGCAATTCTCATCAATATCCCAACATGATTTTTATAGACCTTGAAAGACTAATATTCAATTTCATTTGGAACAACAGGTAAGCTAGGATAGAAAAAAAATGTGTTCACAAAAAGAACCTCAGGAGGCATTGAAATCCCCAAGTTCAAGCTATACTATAGAGCTAGAATAATAAAAACGGCCTGGTATTGGCATAAAAACAGACTTGTGGATCAATGGAATTGAATTGAAAGCCCCAATATCAACCCATACAGCTATGAACACTTGATTTTTGAAAAAGAGGCAAAAAATATTCAATGGAAAAAAGATAGTATCTTCAACAAATGCTGTTGGCATAACTGGATGTTAGTGTGTAGAAAAATGCAAATAGATCCAAATCTATCAGCCTACACAAAACTCAAATCCAAGTGGACTCAAGACCTCAACATAAACCCAGTGACACTGTACTTGATAGAAAAGAAACTGGAAAATACCCTCTAACACATTGGCACAGGTGACTACTTCCTAAATGTAACACAGTACTACAGACACTAATAACAAAAATACATAAGTGGAATATCCTGAAACTGAGATGCTCATGTAAGGCCAAGGACAAAGTTAATAGACAAAATGACAGCCTACCAACCCTTCAACTCACAGACGATTGATTTCTAAAATATATAGAGAATGCAAGAAATTAGAACCCTAAACCCTAAATAAGCCAATTAAAATGGAGTTCAGAACTAAAAAGGGAATTCTTAGCAGAATTTCAAATGGCTGAAAGGCACTTGAAAAATTGCTCAATATCATAGCCATCAGAGAAATGCAAATCAATACAACATTGAGATAACTAACAACTTACACATGTCAGAATGGCTAAGATTAAAAACACAGATGACAGCCTATGCTGGAAAGGATGCAGACCAAGGGAAATACTCCTTCATTGTTGGTGGGAGTGTAAACTTGTTCAACCACTTTGGAATACAGTATGGTGGTTCCTCAGAAAACTGGGAATCAATCTCCCCAAAGATCCAGCAATATACTATTGGGCATATACCCTAAAGACACACATTTGCACCACAAATTCATTAGCTCAACTATGTTCATAGTAGCATTATTCATAATAACAGGAACCTGAAAACAACTTAGATGCCTCTCAACGAAAGAATGGATTAACAAATGTGTTTTTTCTACACTATGAAATACTACTCAGCAGCAAGAAGAAAATGGTATCCTAAAACATGCAGGTAAATGGATAGATTTGAAGAATATCCTCCTGAGCGAGGTATCACAAACCCAGAAAGAGAAGCCTTATTAAAAGAGTTTGGCAATATTCCTTCAGTTTCTACTGTGTGATACAGTTTGAGGAGATCCAAGTTAACTTTGAAGGAAACAAGATTAAAGTTTGAACACTTTCTGAATCCTAATCTTGCTGTAAGACTACAATCCACAGGTAGTGTAGATTTTGCTAAGCAGAATGATTATTGGACTAGAATGAAACTCTTTAAAGCAGATGCACACAAATATATACTAAAGACAACATGCTGAAACAAAGAATAGTTTTAAGGCATGGCTGTGGACAACTCCACATTTATATTCATCTATACTGAAGAAAAAAAAAGATCTGCTTTTGTTCCATAAATGTTAAATACAGTTTACTAACCACTTGTTCACATCCTTCTACATCCTACAGTTTTAGGCAAATGTTCTGTACTTATTACAAAGATTAGCTAAAAAATAGAGCAAGAATCTAAGGGGGGGCTTTGAGATGACTCAGCAAAGACTGAAGACATGAATTTATGTCTTATAACTTATATAGTGGGAGAGAGAATCAAGTCTGTAAGTTGTTCTCTGACTTCCATGTTTGTTATAGCATTTGCACAACAACACACATACTATAAATAAAATTCTTAAATTTAAAAAGCTTAAGATCCTACAATTATTAAAAGACAACAGATTGATTACTTTGGATTTAATGGATTTAGACTTTCCAACACATCAATATAGACATGTTATATAAGAGAAATTATATAAACTTCATTAATACACAAAAGTATGCTCTGTAAAAGAGACAACCAGAAATATAATTCTTACAAAACATGCTTATGATAAAGAACTGTCACCAAAGAACATAAAGGCACTTAAAATTCAACATGAAGAGAATTAATTTGCCTGAACAAAAACATGCAAAATACTCAGTATACCAAAGAAGAGAAATATGGGCAGTAAGCATACAAAAGTAATTCAATAAGACTGTTGACAAAAAGTTACAAATCAAAACAACAATATGATACTAACCATATTACATTCTGGAAAAAAACAGCACTGTGGAGACAGCAACAAATCAGTATAGTTGCTATGGAATAAAAGAAGGATAGGATAAATAAGTACCACACTTATCTTTTAGGATCATGAAACTCTTCTTCATGAAGCTTTAATTGTGGAAAGATGTTATTATATTTTGCCTAAATACATAATGAGTAAATGCCAGTATGGACTGAGGACATGGCGTTTGTGATGTATCAATGTGATTATTGGTTCAAATGTAAATACTAGGGATTATGCATGAGGGACAAGAGATAGAATAGATATAGGGAGGATTAATATCTTCTACTCACTTTTTCTGGGAACACAAATTGCCATTAAAAATGCTATATGTATTTGTTCAGCATATTTGTATTGGTCTTCCAGTTACTTCTTCATGGTAGAAGATAAGTAACATATTGTGGGACACATAGTCTTTTCACTCTACCTGGGTTTCTCAAGCCAAACTCACCAACTCAGTTCAGTGTGTTCTGTAGGGATAGGCACTTGAGCTTGCTAGGGCCTTGGCCTTGCCTTGTGCTTGGGCCTTTCTATAAAAGGAAGATAGAACATTGACACAGTGTACTGCCTCACCTACCTCAGAGTTGTGAACAGGTACTTTCCAGCTGCCTGGTAAACCTCTGTTGATGAAGTATTTGAAGAGACACATTCACTTCACTGAAGAATTGGCTCACTAATAGGATGCTATTGGTGAGGGCTAAGAGTTCTGCAGCTCTGACCTGCGCCGCTCCTTCTGGTCTGATAGAATTACAAACACCCCATTCATAGATTTTTCTCAAATTCAGGCTCCCACATGTACTCATCTCTCTCTGAGCATCTTCCCCTGTTTCCTCTGGTAGTTTCTGGGGCTAATAGCGCTTTGTGGGAGAGAACAGAAAAAAATGGATCTGGGTCATCTTGTTGGGACTAGAAGTTTATTATCTAAGTTCAAAAATTTTGGTTTGTAGAAGGCAATGCATTTGATAATGCCCCTGTTAAACAATACACATACTAATTTGTTTAATTATTACAAATGTTCCTTGGTCTTTAGAGGATTTTTATGACTAAAATTAAGTTAAAAAAAATGAGAGAAGTTGGAAAGAAATGTAGGTTTAATGAGGTATGTTGATTGATTCTCTTATATAAAATAGCATCAAATCTATTGCTCCTTTGTTTCTCTATAAAGCTGCTTCCTGAAGAAGTGGGAAGATGTGTAGAGTTTGAGGAAGACTAGAAATAGCAGATGGGGCAACAATGGAGATCAAAAGATCCTCTGAGATAACATCCACACATCCTTCAAGGAAAACACCAAGTTTAACACTGGTGCACTTGTATCTGCAATGACAGAGGAACACCAACAAGGAGAAAGCCTCCAAGACTTATGATGAAAGGCATGTCCAGTCAGGGTGAGAACACTGGAAATCATTCTGCCCTTCATACTTAAAAAACCAGTAAAAATCTAATAAAATTTCATGAATAAATGGTGAACTCAATAAAAATGTTGCTCACCTTTATACATTTCATATATTTAAGTTGGTTTAAAGTAATGAATGATAAGGCTAAAATTTCTTCTAAAAAAGCACATCATACATACCAAAAATGCATAAACTCTTACTAGATTTTTTTACTGAGTTTATATTCTGATCCCTGGTTCTAGTGTACTCGCCACATTGTCTGAGGGCTGAAGTCTTTACTCTCCTTCACTCTCATCTCTACTTGAATGTTGGGCAGGGATATTGCCATTCTTCCTACCCTGAGTAAATCTCATACATCAGTATGCACCAGAAAACTTTTTAAGTGTATTTGTGATTTTTATGCAAATTTACCTCTGTAATTTTCTACCCTTTAAAAAACTAAACACTTTCTTGTGTATCCATATTGTGGTCAGCAATTCCCTAAGTTTTTCTCAAATATGAAGAGGGCAGCTCTCAAAGAGAAAGGTGTAATCTGGCACAGGTGTGTGCAGTAGAATAACAGGAATGCAATCGGTTACAAGTGTCCAAACACAAAGCAAAGGACACTGAGCAAATGTAAATAAATGTGGTTACAAAAAAATCCTATGACTCATTACTTAAGGGACACTTACCTCAGAAAAATGCTTTCTGACTTTGTAGCAACCTAAAGTTTTTATTGGAACCCACATATTTTAGGGCAGAAGCTGGAGGGGTGGAGACCACAGGTCAGATGCTCAAGGTCAGTGGTCATCCTGCCCAGGTGCACATTTCAAAGCTCTGTTTTTATCCACTCACAAGCACAACCCTGTACAATTGAATCACAGAACCTACATATGATAATTCTGCTGCCAGATGTCAGTGGTGAAACACTGATGCACCATAAACAGAAACCAGCACAAACGCACAAACTGTGATTAATTTGCTTAATTTGCTCTTTGCCACTAAACTTAATCAGAATAAATTTATTGTTCTCTCTCTCTCTCTCTCTCTCTCTCTCTCTCTCTCTCTCTCTCTCTCTCTCTCTCTCTCACACACACACACACACACACACACACACATATTTTATTTTGTTTTTTGAAACAGTTTTTCTGTGTAGCTCTGGCTCTTCTGGAACTCACTTTGTAGATGAGGATGGTCTCAAGCTCACAGAGATCCATCTGTCTCTGTCTCTTGAGTGCTGGGATTAATATGTTTAACAAGTCAAAGCCCTAGGAGGTTATGAGTCAATTTTAATAGCTTCTACACTTTTCTATAAGTAGTCTAAATCTTTTAAATAAAATGAAGTGGATGCTTAAGTGTGCTGAGCACATGAGTGACTCCAGCCCAGGATGGCTTGTAGGGCATAGAAAGAGTGTAGAAAAGGGAAAAAAACTGATGCTGAGAGAAACAATGTGCAGAGTGAGTTTCTAGCACAACAGGGCTTGAACAGCTTAATGAAGAACTGTACTAAGGGATCAGGGAGGTTTCTCTTTGTGCTTAGTAAGCAAGTTATCTTTGGCTTTATCTGTATGGCTTTACAGAAACAAGCTATAATGTCAAGGCTCTTTTATTTTTTTCTTCTTGTTGCCAGCTGTAAAATCAGGAGGACTACTGACCAGGTCTTCATTTTAACAAAGCATGTCTCCTTTTGCTTATCTCATTGGAAATATGGTGTTATGTGAGTAGAAGAACCTGAAGTCAAAGGGTTACAAATGAGGTCAAGGTTGCTATGCAGGGCAATTTACAGCTGGAACAGCATCTGTTCTCAGCTTCTTATTGAACTAGAGAGAGGACTAGGGGATTCGCATGCTATAGCTGAAGAACAAGGAGCTGAACAAGGATTGTGGGGTACCAGAGCATATTTAACGATTGAGCATAACAGATGATGCAACACTTCATACTTTGAAAAGTATAAATAGCAAAGACAATTTTGCAAATTAGTAGGAACACTAGGCTTAGGTTCAGCTCCTATGTAAAATATTTATGTAGTTAAGTAGAAATTAAATATTAATCAACTAAGCTTTTGGCAAGTCTTAACTCAGCTAATAAAGTGATTATTATTCAAGAAAGAGGCCCTGAGCCAATAAGAATGCCAGATAGGCACAGGCAGTTCTCCTATAATTCCAGTCTAAGAAGGCAGAGGAGAGGATTCCCCAGAGCTGGGAGCTGAGAGATAATTTTGATTTTGAAGCCTGGCCTCAAAGGAGCAGGTAAAAGAACCAGAGAAAGAGTTTTATCATCAACTTTAGGCCTTTAGATTCACATGTGCACTCTCACATGAAAACATTATAATCATGCATAACACACATATACTTGAAGAAAAACTAAAAGATGTTTTAAAATATTCTTTACATTACAAAATATTTCACATGCTCCTGGTTCTGTGGTCTTTTTGTCCTTTGTAGTATAATATGATGGGTAGCACCTGTCACTGTATCCTAAAAGCTTAAGTACCTCTTATTGTATTCTTTTTAATGTGCTTGGGTATATAAACATCATGGCATTACTGTTGTTAGACTCTGGTTTGCAAGTTGGATTCTCACTTTGTATGTCTGTGTGTGAAGCAAAGAATCCAGATGAGGATGCTAGGCAGTGATGGAAACCTGGGCTGGATTTTGTTTTGTGAGTGAAATAATCATCATTTTATAAGAACAAACTCTCAGTCCCTGACCATGTTCTATTCAGAATAAAACAATGCAAAAGAGCACATCAACTGCCCTTTCCACTGTTCTTCTAACAATGTGATGTTGATGAACTGGCTGAAGTCCTGATATGTTCTTATTGCTTTAGTTTTCTTATATATCCTTTCTCTGCCTCATAAGCTCATTTTGGAAATATCCTACACTTCTACTGGATTTTGGCAGCTACCAGATTTCATGTATCCTTGACAATATCCATAGTTCTCAGATTAAGGTGCTCCTCTGATGTTATTTTTCTGATGTCTCTCCCATAACTTGACAGGAGTCATGGGATTAGAAAGTCAGACTTTCTCTGTTAAAAAAAAAAAAGGTTCAACAAGGCACCTTACATATGAACTTTACATCAAACCAAGTCCAAATGAATAAGCGTAAGAAGTCCTCTCTCAGAGCACGGAACTCTTCCAGCATCTGCCTCTGTGTTTTGACTCCCCACCCCTTTCTTTTGAATACACATCCTCAATGACCCAGCATCTGTTCTTATCACAAGATCAAGGTTCCATAGGTTAGGCAGATTGTATTGTCTAATCTGACCTGACTCATCTGTCATTCTGTACCTGGAAGGTGACACCTACATCACAAAAGAATCCCTCACATGTGTTCTTTGTTCCACAGGGATGCCCTGATGATTAGTGCTATTCAAAGTTTAGGGATTCCAACTTCTATCTTTTGGGCCTTTTTAAAAAATAAAAATAAAAAATAAAGATAGCCAAGATCACAAGGCAACAGGTGCTACTCACTTGAGTGCTTATGTTTCAACACCTAACACCTCTGCCAAGCCACATGTCAGTCAAAAGACCAGAGTCTTGTACACATCCACATTTGTGCCTGTGCTTGTATGTCCTGTGATTTGAACTATGCATGTGTTTTCATGACTTTGATGAGTTTCCTTTATTTTGAGCTTTATCTTGAGAGATCTTAGTAGCTTAGATGAAGCAGTAATCACTTAGCCCAGAGCAGCAACTTCACTTCAAGAAAACACAAAGACTTTTAGTCTGTAGGTGAAGAAACAACAAAATAAAAACTAACAACTGTTGTCCAAAGTGTTTCTCTCTCTCTCTCTCTCTCTCTCTCTCTCTCTCTCTCATACACACACACACACACACACACACACACACACACACACACACATATACATATACATATATACATATACATCATACAACCTCCTTTTTCCTTTGGAAGGAATTACAATAGGTCTCTTAAAAAAGAAGTCATGAAAAACTCCAACTATAGCCTATATCCAATGCATATGTATATTCTCAAGGTTGTTATTATATTTTATAAAAGACACCAGTCTGACTGTACATGCTTATCTGTTTGTGGATGTAAGAACATTTTTGTGATATTGATGTCATGGGGAACACAAGTGCTCTGCTTTATTACTCTCCACTTTATGCCTTTGAACTGGCAGTTAGGCTGGAGAACAGTAAGCCCTAGCAATCCTTCTGTGTCCACCCTTCTTAGTGCTGGGGATGGTTACATGCCTGGCTTTTTACCTGGTTGCTGAAATCTAGACTCAGATTCATGCTCATTCACCAAATGTTCTTCTGCCCTAACCATCTCTCCTACACCAGACATATCAATCGCAATGATATTAAATATAGAGAAATATGATGACCAGTGTTCTTTCATTAACCATCGATGGAGGAAGAGAGGAACACCTCCTCAGTCATCAGGAAATTCTTAGGGAGTAATTGTTTACATCTTGAATGTTCTGCATTTATTAGCAACTCCTGACAATCAGCAGTCAGTCTACACTAAAGTTTGATCCAGCTAAAGAGTAACAACTCAGACTTCCTTATAGCAAAACAAAATTCTATATTCTTTTAAGGATACTCAAAGGAACTTACCTTGTTTTAGTTTTTTCTCTCTATCAAATTATACTAAACAGTTTCTAATGTATTTTGCCTTTTTTGAGAACATGCATTCAAGAGACAATATTGGAGCTTCAACTTATTGGATTCTTGTTTACACAGTCCATAAAGATTGGCCTAAAAAAGGCCTTTTTTAATTCTTTGCATGACTCTTATGTTTGAGATGTGTTAAGTACTGCAGTACAGGCACAACCCATGAATGAAAGATATAATATTTCAAAAGCCACTGAGGATAGGCAAGATGGGGCCATGCTATTGTGACTGCTGTGAATCAGGTTGTCTCCACTTGACTTTTAGCTCAGAGATGGTTAACTATTGTCAACTTGATTGAATTTAGAATCACCAAAGAGAAACACTTCTGAGTATATCTTTGATCAATTTCACAACCATGGTAAATTCCTTTGAATTGCAAGTTCAAATCAATCCTTTCTCAAATTATTTTTTTTTTAGGAATTAGATCATATAAATAAGAAAAGTAACTAAATTGTAGACCAAATCATTCTAAAATCTAGTAAATGCTGGCTGGAAAGTGAGAACTACATAGGAAGGCTCACAAGCAAGAATTTCTCTGCTGTTTATTACCCACTGATTCTGGTCACTTCACAGGCAATTGTTCTCTGAATTATGATGAGTTGTGGCTTTCTATGTGGCTTTTTTTCTGAAAAAAGAACCTTCTTTGATGATGAGGTGAGATCTACACTTACCTATGAGTATAAACACAAGCACTTAGAATAAAATTAGGAATAATACTGGTCTAGGAAAGTGGCAGTAGTAACTTTTCCTCTAAGAGCTACAACTTCACTAGCCTCAGGAAGTTGGCTAATTTTAAAGTACAGGGCATGCTTCTCAACCAGCTGATTAGGCCTTAAGTTTGTTTAAACAACTGTTAGTTACTGCCAAAATATAAGTACCACTATTGCATCTCCAGGAATATCTTGCCATGCTGGTCATTGCTGTGGTCTATATTTAAATTTTTATTCTGTCATGAAAAATAAAATTTCCTTTGTTTTTAAAGGGAGGCTTAGACAAGAGCATGAGATAAGAATCGACCACATCATCTTACCTTATAAACCTACTAAAGTTTGCATTAACTAGTATAATATCTGTTTTAGTTAGAACAATTCATATTGGACACACATAAACAAAAACCTGGTAAATCCAGGAAATAACTAATCAAGAAAGAATGTTGGAGGTTAGTGTGCCTAAATAGCTTAGTCTTTGCAACCTAATTATTTTATATACAACCTTAAAATTGATTACAAATGCACAAAAGTTTATTTTAGCTGTATTGTATAATTTGAGCCAATGTAGCCTCTTACATTTCAAATCCTTCATTTGGAAATAGTCAAAATGCTTACTTTTATTTTAAGTTAAATATGCCTCAAGTATTCCTTAACAATTACATATAAACTCCTTTCTTACTCATGATATGTTATGTTCTTAATAGACAAGAACTATAATTCAACTTTCTTTTACAGTGAATATGGCCCAAAGCCAAAAAAAAAATTCTTATCTGTTATATTCTTTTTTATTATTATGAATAAAGTCATATTTTTATCCATGCATACCCTTGTTCAAACTCCTTTCCCTCTCCTGCCCCTTTCAGTCACTCCCTTTCTCTTCTCCACATCATTTTATCTCCTCCTCAGCAAGGACAGGAGGTCCCAAGGTCCCAATGTGGCTTAGTAACTGGAGAGTCTTTGCTGAGTTTGTGATCTTGACCAGAGAAGGAAGAATAGACTGAACAATGAACACATCAAATTGAAACTGTGGCAGTGTTTCCCTGAGGAAGGTTTAAATAATTAAGCCTGCCACACAATTCCCAATGAAGGTTGTCACAATATTTATGGATTAACTCTTGTTAAATAATAAGAGTTCCTTTTCAGAGAGCAATAGAGGAAGTGCAATCTTAGATTATTCTAAGTGTTTGTAATAAGGGTCTTTCTTAGCAAAGCTGTAATAATGCAGATAAAAATAGGAATGTGTCTACACATAGTGTGTGCATGCACACAGGCAACCTTGAAATACAAAAGAAAATAATGAGATTTCAATAATAATACTGTACCTGTACATTTACATAGCATTTAAACCACATTAGGTATTATAGAATTCTAGACATGACTTTTACACATGTTTAAACAATGTGCAAACATTATACTTTTTTTAAGGGGTGAATACGTGGATTTGGTGTTTATTGGGAAGGTAGCTGTAGAACTTACCATACAGGCAGGGCAGGAGCCAGGGTATAGGCATATACTTTAGCTACCTTTGCCTACCCATTGAACACATCACCATAGAATACTTACAGATGATTGCATGTAATGTGGAGGATATGCTAATAAGATTGATTTGCTCTTTCAACTATACATACATATAGATATTAGATTTGTGTAACACTCAACAGAACAAATATGTACTCTCTTTGCACTTGAGTCGCAGTTGATTATTGCTTTTGGCATACTGTCTTCATGAGCTCTACATTATGAATAAAATAATTTTCCTGAACCAACAAAAGCAAACACCTTTCTTATCCTTAGAACTGTAACCTTTTCCTGTAAATGTTTAAAAACTACAGAGGAATAAACCATTAGCAAGAATTTGTCACATCCAATTAGTAAAACACGTCATCTTACTCCAATGTAGTAACTGATAGTACCGCATGCAGATGCCATTTTTGCCGAATTTGAAAGTGAAAACATTGTCTGTCTCGTGGTGAAGAAATGCAACCTTCTCTACCAATTTTCAGAGAAAGCAAGAGTAGAAGAAGGGGAAAGAGCAAGATGGGAGAGCAAACAGAACTTACTTTATTCTCTATCCAAGATTGTTCTTCCGATCTTCTAGTGAGTGAATAAGAAAAAATGATTGTATTCCTAAAAGCAATGAATAAATTAATTTTTTCATTTCTTAGCCAAATGATAAATTATAATTGAAGAATTCACTGAGCTCTCTCCCTATTTCCTCACCTAACCCTAACCCTAACCCTCAACTTAGTAATTTTCAAAGTAGCAGTATCTTCAGACCATTTTTAATTCAATATTTTACTAAATGTGTCATTAATTAAAATATTAGTTTAATAAATGCTTTATTAAAATATTTTAATTCTAGGTGTGAATGCATGTGTATATGTAAATGTGTGTGCATGCACATGTGTATGCATATTTATGATGTATTAAGGGAGGTGCACATTCATATATGTGTCTTAGAAAGGTGTAAATTTGTTTGTGTGTATGTGTGTGTGTGTTTGTGTTGAGAAAGGTGTACATTTATGTGTATGAGTGCCACTGTGTCCTGAAGAAGTCTGAACACAACCTCCTTGGGTTTTGTCTTTACCTTCCACTTTGTTTGATACAAGGTCTCTTGAATTCCTGTTTTTAGTTTATGGGTAAGCAAGGCTAGCTGGTCCTTGACATTCTCTTAAATCTACCTCCAATATTGCAGTAGACACATTAAATTAAAGACACACACTATCATGTTCTGCTTTACTTGGGATGTGGGGATCTGAATGCAATCCCTCATACTTGAGTGGCAAATACTTTACCCACTGATCTGCCTCCACACTAAAGTGGTTTCTGAGCAAGAAAGAATAAGTAGGTGCTATAAAGATGGCTTAGCTTATACTTACTGTTCTGGTAGAGAGTTACAGCATCTGACAACTGACTGTAACAATTTTAAGGGATCTAATACCCTCTTCCAGCCTCCATGAGCAGCAGGCATTCATGCAAAATATGCCTAAAAAGGAAGTGAAATAAATAAATTGTTAAAGGACAGAATAAGCAGAGTTGTGCTAAACTGAACTGCATGGGCATAATGTCTGTATGAGAACAGGCTGCCACTCCTTATCACCAAGCTCTGGTCTGGAAAAGAATGAAGCTTTTCCTGACTATCACAAACCACACTGAGACAAATTTGGTTGCAGACCTTGCTAACTAGGCAATGCAGGAACTAAAGTGCAAGTGTGCTCCTCCTGTTACTTTTAATTCACACAAAGTGATGTTAAGCCATTTGAATTTAATTATTAAAGCATGCCTTTCACTGTATTGTTTTTTTTTAAAAAAAAGCTTTTAGTAAAATGCATACTTTGCAAAATGAGACAGGCTGAGAAGGTTGCATTTATATATATATATATATATATATATATATATATATATATATATATATATTTAAAGAAAATAGGAATTTGAGAAAGAAAGCAGGAAATAATGGAAAAAGTTAGAGGAAGAAAAAGGAAGGAAGAAATGATGTATTTATATTTTAACTTAAAAAAATAAAATTTTACAATGTGTAATACATACCTTTAATCATAACATTCAGGAGGTAAAGTCAGGTAGATCTCTGTGAGTTTGAGGTCAGCCTGATCTACAAAGTGAGTTCCAGGATAACTAGGGTTATTATATAAAGAAACCCTGTCTTTAAAAACCTGTTTTTATCAATCCT
Organism: Sigmodon hispidus; assembly: GCA_004025045.1. Classification (NCBI taxonomy): domain Eukaryota; kingdom Metazoa; phylum Chordata; class Mammalia; order Rodentia; family Cricetidae; genus Sigmodon; species Sigmodon hispidus. The sequence goes on along the minus strand of PVIH01004954.1, from coordinate 2,561 downwards.
ATATATATATTGGATTAGAATATAGTAGAATAAAAATATCAAAATATATATAGGATTGATAAAAATTCAAGCTCTACAGATTTCACTGAAGAAAGTTGTCCACATCTCACTTATACAGAGGAATTTCACAAGCCAAACCCAATTCTCAAAGTGGAAACTTATCAGGTTCTGGAAGTTCCAGTCCTCAGATTACATCTCACAGTAAACTGACATTTTTCCTGGAGTAACCCTTAGCCCTCTCACTCCTTTCTACACAAATAGAAGAATTTTTCTAGCAGAAACACAGAGACATACATCTTATCAGTTAAAAGGACTGTACTGGGAGATGTATACTCAAATCCTCAACAATCTACTATTCAAACCTTCTCACAAACTCATGGACCACACAGACTTCCCTGTCTCTTTTCTTTATGCTGTGAACTAATCAAGGTTTTATTGTTTCTTTAGCATTACAGGTTGATGAGCAAATGAAAAGAATAAATATAAATTAAACCAATGGAACGCACATCTTCATTATATTTGAAAACTTTTTTAACCATACTTAGTGCTCATGATGCTTCCATAAATGAAAGAATAACTGAATGGATGAATGCAATTTCTGCCCTACACCTTCAGCCTTTTTTTAGCAATAATTTGAATACTCATGCTTAGACTGAGGTACATCCAGTAAAGGAAATGGATAGATGCTGGTGTGGAAACATGAGGGAGCTTTAAATTTACAGATACTATATTATACTCTGATGTATTAAAGTGTGTCTTATCCAAGACACTCAGGAAGACCTATAGATATTTAGCAAATACATTTGGAAGGTACATTTGTAGAACATAGTTTAAAAATCACTAAATCAAACAATCCATTTTGAAAAACATCAGCTGCTATGTTGTTTAAGGATGGAGCACTGAAACTCAGATTAAGTATAAACTTAATCTAAACATCCCTTAGTATAGTGCCTATGGTTTAAACAAGTCAATTAGCTTTTTTTTCAGGCTGCCATGGAGTAAAATAAAAATATCAAATACTGAGCAGGCAAGTTAAAACACAATCTTCCTTTGTTCATGGGATGAAAAATAGCTGCCTTGCTAGCAGATGGCAGTTGACAACTTCAATGTACTTTCATAGTTCTGGGTATCCCAGAAACAAACCAAGAGACAAGTATTTCAATATATTCCCTTTTCTTTAGATAAGGTCTCAAAGAGATGCAGAAAGAAAACTCAAAGGGGTAATGATTGTAACAAAGCTAGTGTTTATTTCCTCTGTCTTCAATTTTCCAGGATCCTGGACATCTACTTCCATGGCTATCTGTTCAAGTGCAGAGGCTGCCAGCTCTATAGGAGATGCTAGTTTCTCACTGATATAGAACAGCAACAGGTCTCTATCTGGAGTTGCCAGAGATCTGAACTGCTGGTATTCTTAGTGATTTTCCAGATCTGGAAAGAAAACAATGTGTCATTGATTGAATCAACCTCTTCGTCATCACTCATCCCTTTATCTTTGTAAAAGACTTTTCTTTTAGCTCAGGCATGGCACCCTTGCAGGTAGTGATGTTTACCCAAAGAACACAGTCAGTAAGATAAACTGACAGCCTACAGAATATGAAAAGATCTCCAATTATACAACTGACAGAGGATTAATCTCTAAAATATAAAGAGAACACAAGAAACTTGAGACCCTAAATAACCCAATCAAAAATGGGGTTCAGAGCTAAAAAAAAAAAAAATAAGGAATTCTCAACAGAAGAACTATAAGTGGCTGAAAAGCACTTAAAAAATTGCTCAACATCTTCAGCCATCAGAGAAATACAAATGAAAACAACGTTGAGATATCACCTTACACCAGTCAGAATGGCTAAAATCAAAAACACAAATGACAACCTATGCTGGACAGGATGCAGAGCAAGGGTAACACTCTCCATCGTTGGTGGGAGTGGGATGCAGTATAGTGGTTTCTCAGAAAACACCCCAAGGATTTAGCAATATCACTATTGAGCATATACCCAAAGGATGCACATTTATACCCCAAAGGTATTAACTCAACTATGTTCATAGTAGCATTATTTATAATAGCAAGAACCTGGGAAAAACCCAGGTATCCCTTAACTGAAGAAGGGATTAACAAACTGTGGTACATCTACACAATGGAGTATTACTCAGCAGTAAAAAAAAATGACACCCTAAAATTTACTTCCGCATATATATCTGGTAAAATAAAACAATTTTTGATTATTATAATATAAAACATATTAAAGGAATACCACATAATCCTACAGGGCAAGCAGTCATAAAGAGATCAAATCAAACTCTAAAGAAGATGCTAAACAAACAGAAAGGAATAACAAAGACCCTTACAAATAAATGACATCTATGCCTTTTATCTTAGCCAATCTAACAGGTGTTAGGTGGTATCTCAAAGTTGTTTTGATTTGCATTTCTCTGATGGCTAAAGATGAAGAGCACTTTTTCAGGTGCCTTTCAGCCATTCGTAGTTCCTCTGCTGAGAATTCCCTTTTTAGATCTGAACCCCATTTTTTGATAGGGTTATTCAAGGTTTTGGGATCTAAATT
>PVIH01004953.1:25378-131618 GCA_004025045.1 Sigmodon hispidus | reverse complement strand
TTTTCTAAAACCTCCAAGCGAGCCTCATAATCTTGTAACCTAGTGGTAATGGTCTTTTCCAGTGTTTTATAGTCTTCTATAAATGATCTCTCCAACAATTTCATAGAATGGGAAATCCTCCCTGTCTCCACATCTATCCGTTCTACTATCTTCTGTTCAAATTTCCTAGAGTTTCCATCCATTATCCTAAAATTTTCATTCATTTTTTTAAATTTTTCATTCAATTTCCTAAAATTTTCAGCAATATGAGCTCTAAATTCTTCTGTGATCAAAGTAGACCTCTCTTCTATGGAAACAATGAGTTTCTGGAGTGTCTTAATACGTTCATCCATGCCAGACATCTTAGCCTCATACTCTCTATGTTGAGATGCCTTAAAATAGCTAAGTATGAAGTACATTATCACACAAAAAAGCAAAAGGACTCCTGGGTGGAGATAACCTCCAAATGCGTAATCCTGGAAACAATCCTCTATCACCATTGTGACAAAGTGAGAAAAATTCTGAACATTTATCTGGTAAGACATTGTAGAAAGGAAAAAAAATATGTAGAAAAGAAAAGGAAGAAAAAAATATACTCAGATGTAATGAGAACTTACGGCCAGCAGATGTCGCTGCCTTGATCAGCAGCGGCAGCAATGGTGGGAGAAACGAGGTGGCGATTCGGCTGGGAGGGTCTTTCTCAGATCTTTCAACAAATCCTACCAGGAGTGCTCCACTAGAACGGGTCAATCCGTCTCTTAGGAGGTCTGCCGCGGGTAGATTCGTTCCTGGTTGCGTACAGGTGGCTTGTGCGCAGCTGGTAACCAAGTTGAGACCGGCTTCGTGGGTGAGTGAGGAACCCGACGGGTTTGTAGAATTAGCCCCACGTTCAGGCGCCAATTATCGCGGTAAAAACCCGCCCTGAGATATGTTTTAAACGGGGTTTATTTTGTGAATATCGCTTACAAAACAGAGCCAGTTTTAAGCGAAGATGACAGGATGAGGTTGCAGCGTGCTGGAGCCTTTCTAAGGAAGATTCTTCATCCCCACGCTGTACGTCCGAACTTCCGGGCAACTGGGCCAAACTGCGCACCCAGTCGGGGAACTCTCGTGAGAGAATGCTGGCTTCCTGTCCTGGTCCTCTCCCTCGAAGGTCTACTTCCGGAATCCTTTTCAGTTAACCACGCCCCACTCGTCTCCAGTCCTATGATGCGATCGTTCACATATATAGTTCCTGATTTCCCACTACAAGACTACATTAATTTTATTATCATTTTTCTGTAATTAAACTCTTACAATGAAGTTTAATTGGGTCACAGTTCAAAGACTTATTCCATTATTGTCATAACTGGAAACATGCCAATATCCAGACAGACGTGGTCCTGAAGAGGTAGCTGAGAGTTCTACATCTTCATCCTGAGGCAGAAAACAGAAAGAGACAGTGTCACCAGACCTGGCTTGAGCATATGAAACCTCAAAGCCTGCTTTCCCAGTGACACACTTCCTCCAACAAGGCTATACCTACTCCAACAAGGCCATACCTCCTAATAATGCCATCCCCTATGGGCGAAGCATTCAAACATATGAGTCTTTGGGGGCCATTTCTTTTCAAACCACAAAGAAAAGTCAATTTTCCCAAGGTCTCTACAGAAAGATTTCTCTCAAACCTGGGTCTGACAGCCAAAGTCCTATGTTGCTTTATAAGACAGCTGAAGATTAAGTGCCATCCTGTATGACAGTTGAAGACTGACCACTGAGGCCACAGGATCCCAATTAGGTAATGGAGCTCTGTCATTTTAATTGATACATAGACCATTTAGATTTTACTTCCAGCTATAATTTATCCTCAGATCTCTAATGATTTTTGACTAACTGTAGCTTTAAAATCAGCTCTTTCCCCAAGGCTTCAGTTGCCTTTTCAGTTCTCTTCACATGTATAAATCAGGTTTCAGAGCTCACTTTCCTAGAGCCTATGAGGTCTAGACACAGGTTACCTTGCCACAGACTCAAAAAAGAGATGAAGTCACAAAATAGGTTTCACTGTAACTTGTTACCATTCCTTTATTTAAAGGAACTTCCTTTACAGTGACTGCAGTCAGTAATCAACTGTGTCTCATGTAAATTAGTGGATAGGAAAATAGTATCAAGTTTATGCAAGGTCTGAATATATGAAAGCTTAAGTAAGTTGTGAGAGTCTAAGAAGGTAGTTTATTTGTTTGCTTTTTTAATTTTATTTTTCAAGACAGGGTTTTTCTGTGTAGCTTTGGCCGTCTTGGAACTCAGTCTGTAGACCAGGATGGCCTCAAACTCAAAGATCTTACTGTAAAGGCATGTGCGACCACCACCCGGCTTTAAGAAGTTGTTTTAAGGGGTATAAATATAAGTTGTAAAGGTCTAAGGATGTGAAAACTTAAGTTGTGTGTAGTGGGACTGTGTTCTGGTACATTGTAAATATTTGTCCCTCTTACTGGTTTGATAAAAGGCTAATTGGCTAGAAGTGAGGGTGGGGCTACCAGACTAAGAAAACTCTGGGAATAGAAAAAGAGAGAAAGAGATGCCAGCAGATGCAAAGGAAAGAAGCCAGGATGCTTCTCTGAGAAAAGGTACCAAACCACATAGCTAAACAGATTAATGGAAATGAGTTGAGTTATGATAAGAGAGCTAGCTAACAATATACCTGAGCTATAGGCCAATCATCATGAAATTAATATAAGCCTTTGTGTGATTATTTGGAGCAAAGCAACAGTGGTGCTATGAGTGGGTCTGAACCTCAGGGCTAGGCCAGAAATTTAATACTACAGTTGTGAGTATATAAGAAAGTGCTTTAAGGCATATAAATGCAATTTGTAAAGGTGTAAGAAAGTGATTTAGAGTATGTAAAAAGATATTTCAGATTTCTCTTCCTGGTTACATTATTGTTATATCAAGACTTCAAAAGTTCAGAGTTTTAACATTGATCAGTGGGATTCTGATAAGCTATCACAAGATCAAGATCTTACAGTTCTCTGGGTTGTTTTCTAAATATGACTCAAATGCTATTCTTATTGTGATAAGAACATCAATCCAATATATATATATATATATGAATTTATATATATATATATGTATATATTACTACGACTCAAAGGCATGAGTCTATTGCCTTTTCTGCTCTGTGGATTTTAATATAAATTAAAAATAATGATAATGCTAATATATCTAAACCATTTTTGTAAACTTAAAAACAAACAAACAAACAAAGACACAACATCCCCAACAACTTTTGGATCCATCTCTCATAGGTCAAAGAGCCTCCAGGACTGACAATAGCCAATTTCCCTGCCTGCCTGTTTCTAGGTGAATATCTATGCCCTTTTTCCTGGTCTTGAGACTCCTGCCTCTAACTACTAGGACCATGGGCCTCAAGGTGTCAAATCTATCCCTAAGAAAAAATTGTTCCTAAACTCCTTAACTTTACTTTCTGCCCCTCCCCACACACTTACATATTTTATATATATAACCCTAACCCTAACCTGTGTGTGTTAGGCCTGTGTGTCCCTAGCCCAGGAGGTCCTGCAGAGCCTGGACACCAAGTAAAACAGCTTGATCTTTCTGTACTTGACCAACATTCTAGCTTTTTGAGTTCCCAACTATGATGTTCCAATGTCAGAAACAGGCATAGATGATTATTGGCCATTTTCATTTATTTAGAATCAACAAAAAGACCGGGATGTTGATTTTAAAACTTGGGACAAACAGCTGAGGTGCCTATTTAACATATCAAAGGAGACCATGCTGCCAGGTCTCCCAGTCCCTACCTGTTACAGAGTATGACTGCTATACCTTGGGCTCTTTTCTGAATTCTCCAGGAAAGGGGCTGGGCTGCCATTTCTCCATAGTCTCTTTCTTATATAATCCAGATGTCTTTGCATCTGGTTATGCTTCCCCACATATCTATAATAAACTTTTTCCTCTTCAATACCAAGCACCAGTCATGTTTTTTTTACCCCTTTTTATTTCTCATTTTATTCATAAAGTGTGGTGATATAGGGTATATTTAATAAAGTCTGCTGAAAAATCATAGGACAGCAAAGCCACATACAGATTTAGTCATGAAGGTCAGAGAGTGGTGACCCACATCTTCAATCCTCTGGATCTCTTTGAGTTTAAGGCAAAACAGAGCCAAGTGGTGGTGGCACTACACCTTTAACCTAGCACTAGGAAAATTCAATAAGGAAGTAAGATATCTGGGAGAAAGTGAGATAGCTGGATGGAGAAAGAGGAGGCAGAAGCTTAACCCTTTGGCTGGACTTCCATTCTCTTCTAGCTGAGGACTGAAAGGATTCAGTCTGAAGATTTGGGAAGAAAGGCTGAGGAGTTGGCCAGGTGAGAATTGGCTGTGGCTTGTTTTTCTGTCACTCTGATCTTTCAGTTTCCCTCAATATCTGGCTCTGGGCTTTTATTTACAATACCACATAGAATTTGTGCAATATTTGGCACCATCTTCTGGTGCACGAATTCACAAAAAAACCCTCTTGCATGTGGTTTTGCAGGCACCAGCACAGGCCAGAGCTACACGTAGCCAGAATCACTACTCAGCTGGCTAGGTTTTTGTTTTGGAGTTAGCATCCAGCCAGCTCTGCCCTTTTTAGGCAATTCTGCTACACATTTCTTCTCCATGATATCTGGGTGAGTTTTTCAGGAAATAGCCTCCTTCTCCTGGTGGGTTATGGTTTTTGTTTTCATTTTCTGGACCCCCTCCTTGGGCTGGTGCCATATTAGGTAGCAGTCTCATTTCATCTTTATCTGACTCATCATTGTCAGCAGATTTGGTGAGCCAATGGGATTTCTTAAGAAAGGGAATTAGTTTAAGACACAGAGAGTTTTTTCTCCACATTAAAAAACAGGAAACATTAAAATGGAAGGAATTTGGTCTTTGTTTGAAAATAGAACAATTAAGTAAGAGAATAATTAATGTATGTGGGATTATTGTGATATCTAGAATAAATATTATTTGTTTAATTATTCTTGTTTTAGCCCTAAAACATTTGGTTTATATGAGTGTCAAGTTGGTTTACATGAATGCCAAGATACAAATATTAGGAAACCTTGTTAAAACAGATCAAAGAGATATTCAGATACAGACAGAGGAACTTAAAGATGAGCCAATCTCAATATTCCTTTATAGTGTTATAGAGAAAAAGCCTAAGGCTTTTAAACAGCCAACCTTAATATATCCAGTAACCTTATAGGAAATGCCAAATGATAGAAATCACACAGACTGAATAAGTGCTGAATGGACTCTTCTGCAATTTTAGATTTGAAGAAAGTCAAGGAGGCAATCATTTCATAGTGTATGCATTCATGCTTTTTAAAACAGATGTTAAACTTATGGCCAACTTGTAATAGAACTGTACCTAAATGACGGGAGTCATATTAGCTTAGCCATTTTTAGTTAGTCATTTTAAGTATATATGTCTCTGCTTCCACCCCCCATAATAACCAAGCCATATTAGCTTAGACATTTCAGTTTATAAGTTTATAGACCTCTGTTTTCTTTTATGACAGTTAGCCATTTACCAGAAACTACATGACATACCCTGGGCTGCAAGGAATTGCTTTATCTCCTTGTCAGAATATCTGTGCAAACAACCTGAAGAGATTCCACAATCCTTTCCTACATGACTCTCTGCTCTGCCAGCCTCCTTCGTTAATATATAAGCCCCCTGAGAAAAATAAAATCATCCAGTTTGAACAGAATACTGTCTTGCTGGTCATTCTTCATGTCTCTTGTCCCTCTCATTTCTCCCCTTTAGGTTGTGGGTTCTCGTCCCACTGGTCGGGACACCTAAAAACTGAACAGATATGGTTACAGAGGTTTTAGAGGCTGGGCATCAGTTACAGGAAAGAACCTGGTGGAAGGATGAAGCTAAAACCATTGAATAATTAAGTAGCGCTAGATATATTGAAATCTCCAAGACCAAGTTCTTGGGGAGGGAGATTATGCTAATGTAAAAAAGGCTATCTTCATATGATGACCATACTTTGGATTTATCCTGAATGTCAGGCTTGAATGCTTGAAATAGAACTGAAGAAGTAGGAAAGAAAACTGAGTCATTACAAAAGTGATTCAAGGCCCAAAAGGAACTTTTACTGATTTCTTATCAAGGTTGATATCAGTAGTAAATAGAATGGTACCAAATTCAGAATCTAGGCAAATAATAATTGTATTCCAGTCTTTCAAAAATGCTAATGCACAATGCAAAGACAATTGGGCTATTAAAGGCAATCCTCTTGGAGGATTGGACCCAAGATACAATTAATATGGAATCTCATAACTATGATGACATTTGGGTAGGGAAAGTTCTAGAGGTTTAAAACATCAAAGTATCAAATGTTACAAATATGGAAAACAGGTCATCTAAAAAGGGACTATAAACAAGGTATTCCCAGAAACAATGTCTTTGCTAAAAATAACCCCAACAGAATATCCCTCCCTTCTAGAGCATGCAAAAGTTATAGCAAAGGCAGGCATTGGACAAATGAATGTAGGTCAGCAAAGGACAGGCAAGGTAACTTTCTGTCTTTGGGAAATGCCCCCTCAGGCCTCTCACAGGCCCCCATATCAAAACCAGTTCAGTCTTATCCTGTCATTGTGAAGAAAACACCTTCCCAGATCAATTAAGGAAACTAAAGACTATTCTAAAAAAAGCAATAATGGTCTAGATGTTCAAACAGCTATAGGAAAGAAAACAAAAAAATTGGGAAAAGCCATAAAGCAAATGTTTTGGCAAACTTCTATAAAAGAACAAAGACCAAAATTCAAAATATGGATATGTTACCTAAAAAAAGGCCTATCATAGTTATTAATTAAAAGACTGTTTCTTCACTATTCTATTACAAGAAAAGGACAAAGAAAAGTTTGCTTTTACAATGCCTACTTATAATAATTTTTGGTCTATAAGAGATACCAATAGAAGTTTCTTCCATAGGGAATGTTAAATAGCTCTATTCTGTGCCAATGTTTTATACAACAGCCATTATAAATGATAAGTAATTTCCACAATCTATCATTTACCACTATATAGACAAAGAAACCTGAATGTAATCTCATTTTTAGCTTTTTTCCCTAACTCTTACCAACACGATCTGTAATCAAACACCCTAAATGATGACAATTATCCATAACCTACTGAAAGACTAAAAATCACACACCCAACCTCTTGGGTATGTGGTATCATGTTCTTAAATTTACTTCCTGCTGTCTAGAGGTTCTTCTTTGAAAGAAAAAAAAAAAGGAATATGGATATGATATGATAAAAAGTTAGGTTATTGAATCTACTCTGAAAAAAGGGGAAATATAGATATGATAAGATAAAAGGGTAGATTATTGAATATTTAAAAAGCAACTACTAGGATTAAAACGAGCCAGTAGTTAGGTGATTGAAACCCCTGGGTGGGTCAGTTTCCAAATGCCAGAGGAGTTTACAAGTTAACTTGAGGTTGGGGGAGTGAGGACCCTGTATGGTGAACATTGACATAGGAATATCAGAGGTCTTTGGTGAAAGACTTGGTGGAAGTCTTCGAGTGTGTTTTCATTAATTACTGCAAAAAGAAATGGCTACCCTTAAAAGCTTAGAAACCAAAGGCAGCCTCACTTCAGTCCCAGTCCGAGGACCGGGGATGGAATGGAAACAGAAGAGCCCCCAAGTCTGCTGAGGTCACCTCTGAAGTCCAGCCCTTCAATCAACATGTCCTTCAGAGTCTGCATCAGAAAGTTCCCACAGACAGCCCAGGATTTCTTCAGCTGGGAAAGATTCTTACTGAAAAAGCAGTGGAAATTGAAGCTGTTAGGATATTTGTTTCCAAAGCTGCCATCACTCATGACATCCCCACCAAAAATGCAAAGCTTAAGTCTCTCACGGAGACGAAGTCCACCCTCTGCCAGAGGTGGTCACAGAACCGAGGAAGGAACTCTCACAGGGAAAGAAGGTTTTAGAAAAGCTCAGGAATTCTGAAAGGAGGCTACTTCAGGACAAGGAAGGCCTTTCAAACCAGCTCCGAGTCCAGACAGAGATAAATTTTGAGTTAAAAAAGCTTCTCGTGGCTTCTGTTGGAGATAACCCACAGTATCACTTTGAACGTCTAGCTCGGGAGAAGAACCAGCTCATTTTAGAGAGTGAAGCACTGGGTGAAAACACCACCCAACTTTCTGAACAGCTGGAAAGGATATCAATCCAGTGCGATGTGTGGAGGAGCAAATTCCTCGCAAGCAGGGTAATGGCAGATGAGTTAACGAACTTCAGAGTAGTTTTACAGCGTCAGAACCGAGATGCCCAAAGCCCCATACAGGATCGCCTGAGTGAACCGGAGCAGTTTCGCCTAGAAATGATGTCCACCCGGAAGTTTTTGGAGGAACTCTTGGTTTCCTTACAGTGGGGAAGAGAGCAAACGCACTCCCCTACCATACAGCCTCACAGCACAGCAGGACTAGCACTAGCAAATCACAAGTTGGCAGAAGCCGCGCATGCTCATCTTGTGGGAAATGTTGGCATTCGCAATCAAAAGAAGATTGTAACAACAGTAGAATTCTCCAGTACCCCAGCTGAGAAAATGGCTTAAAAGGTTCTACGTATTTTGGATCCAGTTACCTGTACAGAAAACTCACCGGACAACCCATTTTCTGAATCTTCATCAACCACATTATTCACTACAAAGAAAAATATTGGACGCTTCCATCCCTATACCAGATATGAAAATATAACTTTCAATTGCTGCAATCATTGCCAGGGAGAACTAATTGCTCTGTAATGTACAGTGTACTGGAGGCATGCTTCGTACCCAAGATTCATTATTTGGGAGCTGGGGTTCCTATGATGCTAGAAATAAAATCAGTTCATCTTTATATAATATATTTTCACCAAGATATTTTATGTATTGGATTCCAGATTATTTTTCTTAAGAAATGTCTCAGAGTAAGAAAAAGTTAAGCTATGTAGATATATCTAAAGTATAAAATACTTCCCAGATAGTTCCCAGTGTTTGTGCTAAAAAACTAAAAATAATTTTATAACTTTGTTGTAGGACCTAAATTATTATTCTTTGTTATATATTTTACATAAACTATAAACAGGTTTCATTTTGGTGCATAAAACAAAAACAGGCAAACTACAACCATGTGTTTGATATGACCACATCCATCCCTTTCCAGTTGTCTAAGCTGCATTCCTGTATCGCAGCACAGTTCAGTATAGGGCCAGCAAAGCCAATTTCTTCACAGAGCATGTTTGCAAGGTAATATCTGGGATACAGGAAAAAGGGATTTGCATTTCCTTTGTGGTCACATCTGGGATATAAAAGAGGCCTTCAGAAACACTGGGATAAAGAGATTAATCTGTCTGAAACAAATATATTGGGAAAATAAAAAGGCATTTTAGAACTACCACAAATACTTCAAAAAAATTAATCAAAAGCAACTACTAGTTTACAATAAGCTACATTGATTGGATTTTTGTATATTACATACAAATTGTGTATGTTGATACAAAGTTGAGATTAATTTTGTTACTGTACATATATTTCTATTCTTGTTCAAAGTATTGTTCCTATACAGCTCATCTAATAATGTAATGAAAATTGCTAGTCCTTAAAATTATTATTACAAACTAATTAGGATATAATGAAATGCAAATTAGTAGTAATTACAATCAAACTTATGGTCATATTGGATATGTTTAAAGGTCAAACTGATTTTATATAGACAGATCATCTTCAAATACTTCAGAATATAAAATATGACATTTAAAATATTTTTATAACATAGGTTCTTTTTATTTTTGTGGCAATGAGACATATCTGCTCTTGGTAGCACAAATATACTTCAGAGAAAATGATTGGCAATAAAGAAACTTCATATAGAGTTTACTCTCTTTGTGGCAAAAGTTAGCCACTAAAGAAGAAACTCCTTTTGCCTCGACTGCTGACAGTGTGATGTCCAAAATGGACAAACAGGACACAAAAGAAAGAACTGCTGAAACTTGCCAAAATAAGGTAGGAAGGTCTTTAAGAATATCCTGTTTCCCAGACAAGTCTGTCAAATATTCTGGGTCTGTAGGTTGAAGATGAATGCCCCAATATTGCAAAAAAAACCTTGGGTGACTGTCCAGGTAGCCAGCTGTTTTTTGTCATTTTTCACCTTTTTTATCTTTGTCAGCTACTGCTACATAACAATCCATTCTAAAATTTTATGGCTTAAAACAAGTATTTATTTTTCCTCAAGTGAGAATGTTAGATGAGGATTGGTAGATATAGTCTGCACTGTGCTCTAGTGATTCTGCTATATATGTTCCTCATTGACCTTGAGCAACAAGTGAAATGAAAATGGAATTTTTAAATTGCTGAACTTACTATATGCCAGACTATGTTGAAAGTTTTTAAAACTATGTCCTTGTGTCTCCACAAACAGTAGAAGACAGATACTACTACTATCTCAGATCTACAGAGGAAGAAACTAAGCTTTCCGGAGTTCATTAACTCACTGCATTATGAGTCTGCATACACAAACAGAGGTCTGCACAGCACTGTCCTCTGAGGAATCAGGGTTTTCTATTGTGAATGCCTTGTTTAGGATTTGATTTCTATGGCTGTGATGAGATATCACGACCATGGAAACTCCTATAAAGAAAAACATTTAATTGGGGCTGGCTTATACTTCAGAGATTCAGACCATTATTTTCCTGCCATGGCATGTTATGGCAGCATGCAGGCAGACATGGTGCTGGAGAAGGAACTGAGAGTTCTACATCATGGATCTCAGGCAACAGGAAGTAGTCTATCTCACTGCTCACTGGGTATAGCATAAACAAAGGAGACCTCAAAGATAATCCTCATAGTGACACATTTTATTCGTCAAAGCAACACCTCCTAGTAGTACCACTCCCTTTGGTGGCCATTTTTTTTTTTCAGGAAACCACATTCCTCAAAAGATATGAAAGACTTAGTTTCACAATTCAGAAACAGAAGTAATATAGAATAATTTTGGATAACAATCCAAAAATCCCCCTTTCTATTGTTTCTCCTTCAAAATAATTGACAGATTCTCAAAAACCAGGTCAAAGCTGGATATGGTGGTACAGGCCTCTGAGCTCAGCTCTTGAGGGTCAGAAGACTAGAGCAGGAAGATTGCCAGGTCCAGGCCAGCTTGGAAGATAGTAAGATTCTACACATTTGTTTTACCCCAAAATAAATCAGGTCAGGATTCAAGGTTCAAATGTGGGTATGAAAAGGGAGGGTAGGAGACTAGGATTATGGGAATGTACTCAGTGTATAAATATGCCTCTATGAATATTTCTTTGTATAATAATAATGCTATGTACAATAAATATACACACTAAACATTAATAATAAAAATAAAAACACTCATAACTCTTAAAAGAGAAAGATCAACCATAGGACTTTTGGGAGGAGTTGAAAGGTTAGAGGGAGAAAATGTAGAGTATATTTCACATGCAAATATGTTCTACATCAGGCTGCCATAGCCCCAGCACAAGAGATGTTAGCAGAGGCCCTTTGTTTATACTTACAATTAGACATTATCCACATTGACCATCAAACATTTGGAAACTGCTAAAGTATCATGGTGAGTGGCATCTAACTGTGATGCGTGGCATGATTAACAATACTGTTGATTGATTATAACTTTGCCTTTTGTAGTTGGTATACTAAGTCAGGAATTATCTTATTTCAAGGAGTATAATAAAGTGACAAAGAGCCAACCATGAATGGAAGCACCTTTGTTCAATGTCTCTGGCTTAGAAGTAATGCCAGAGGGCTGGAGAGATGGCTCAGCAGCACCGACTGCTCTTACAGAGGACTGGGGTTCGATTCCCAGCACCCACATAGCAGCTCACAACTGTCTGTAGTTCCAATTCCAGGCAAACACTAAGGCAAATAATTAAATAAATAAAGTTAAAAAAAAAAAAAGAAGTAATGCCAGAGAGAGAGGGAGATGATTGCTTTACACTATTTTGTTGTAGCAATATTGGGTTGAAGTTCAGCTCTCAACTCTGTGCTGAGTCTCCTTACTATCTGGAGAGGAAGGTAATAGTGATACTCTGGGTGCCGACTTGCCCTGGTTCATACCACATCATTCTGTCTCACTGATGCCCAGTTGGCACAGAGGCCCAACAACCTCATTAGTGAGTCCTGGAAACTCAGGGATACAGGGAAGTAGAAGCTGATGAGACATGAGTGGCTATGCCTGCAATAGCCAATTGTGGTTGCCACTTGACCTACTGAAAGGTTTCTCCATCAGACTGGCCAGCTGGCATGTTTTTGGGGAATGTTTGGGTCAATGGATTATGTGGAGAGACCTGGCCCACTGTATGAGATGCCACCCTGAAAAGGTGGCCCTGAGTTATGTAAGAAAGCAAGTTGAACAAGTTATGGAAAGCCAGCTAATAGCATCCTCCGCCTTGTCTCTGCTTTAGTTTCTGCCTCCAGTGACTGCCTCTGAGCTCTTGACTTTTTCTCAGTGACGGAAGATGAATCCTTTCCTCCCTGAGCTGCTTTTAGTCATGGTGTTTATCACAGCAACAGAGACCGTGAACTAGGACAGTACCTTTGTTTAGTCTTTGTGATTGGTGGTGGGAGTGGAGTCTAAGATCCTGCTACACTCCACTGATATGGTTCAGATAAGAAGATAAGAGTGAATAAGAATGGCCCTCCTAGGCTCTGCTACCTGCGAGTGGCATTACTTGAAAGGATTAAATGGATTAAAAGGTATGACTTTATAGAGTATGTCACTGGCTTTGAGGTTTAAAAAGCCCATTCCAAGTCTAGAGTCTCTTTCTTTCTGCCTATGGATCATGATGTAGCTCTCAGCTCCAGTACCTGCCTGCATGCTACCATGAGTCCCACCAAAATGATTATAGACTATCAGTTTGAAACTGCAAGCTAGCCCCTAATGATATGTTTTTCTCTTGGAAGAGTTTCTATGGTCACTGTGTCTCTTCACAGCAATATAACTATGACTAAAATAGAGAGAAATTAAAACATCCTGGGAAGGAATACTGCAATCCACTTCCTTTTTTGTCTCTTTTCAGGGGCAGCCTGGGGATACTCAGAGCAAGAACTAAATCAACTCCCTGGGGAGCCAATACAGCTCTGTAGGGAATCAGTGTCTTCTTTTGCGAGGCAGGAGGATGTTGGCCTCCCTCCCATCCTTGATGAAACTTGGAGAGTTCCATGTTATTGAACAATACATTGTCAACTGTATTTAACATTGTATAAATATCTTTACAAAATCTTCTGAAATATTTAGTACAACCTTAATCATCAAAAAATGTTTACCCACATATTCTTATGGTCTCCTGTCATTGCTGAAAAACAAGTAACTGCCACAAAAATACCAAAAACCTGAAACAAACAAACAAAAAACAAACATTTGATTTGGCAATTTCTATTTATTTTAACCTGAATTCTGAAAATGTATTTCAGACATTTAAACACAGTATAAAAATGCAAATGCTGCGGCTAACTGACCTAATAATGTTTTATTAACAGAACCTAAAGTAACTATTAGTAATAATTAATATTGTTAACTTTACATGATCAGAATCACTTAGGAGACACACCTCTGGGCATTGGTTAACTGAGGTGAGAACACTGCCCTCACTATGAGGAAGGGGTCATAGACTGAATAAAAATAAGGAAATGAGTTGAGTACCAAAATTCATCTGTTTTAACTTTCTGACTCTGGATAAACTGTGACCAGTTTTCCCGATGCCTCCTCCACCATAATGGACTGTAACCACAATTTGTGAGCCAGAGTCAACCCTTCCTTAAGTGATTGTCAGAGCAAGAACGATACAGTTAAAACAATGATTAAGCCTTAGTCAAATTTTTTCTAACTTCCATGTCCAAATTTACTTGGTCATTCTAGATGCACTAACAAAAGGAATCATGTGTTATGTGTAAACAGAGTGCCAATAATTTCTTTATAGGAAGAAGGGCCTAGATGAGAATGATAACTATCTTGATAAACTTTAAGAACTGCCTTGAGTAAGAGACTGCATTTTATTCTGTGTGATCCAAGAATCATCCAAGAAGAAAGAAAAATATTCAAACTCTTTTAATAAGAAGGATTAAGTTGTAGTGGATGCACATCTTCAGTCCAGTATTTGGGAGGCCAAGGTGGGTGGCTCTCTGTGTTTAAAACCAGCCTAGTTTAAAGAAATGGAGTTTTAGGGGTGAAAATTTTGACTATATAGTATATGTACACACACACACATACTGAATGCAAGGCTGTAGGTGAGTCATCTATATCAACTATATAAACTGCCCTCTATCCAGGGCTCAGGGAGCTTCACAGCAGAGCGGACAGAAAGAATGTAGGAGCTGGCAGATGCAGAGGAGAGCTGTGGAATGTTGACCTGTATGATCTCTTGTGTTACCAGTCTCTTTGTACCTAAAGATGGCATTGCTGGATCATGTAGTTAATCCTATTTTTAATACTTCGAGTGACCATTATATTGCCTTACATTGGCTCTAATTCCTCTAAATCCTCATCAATAGTTGTTACTTTTCTTTTAAAAGCATTAATAGCACTCCTGGTGTATACAGAGTGTTATCTGTTGTAGTTTAGGTTTGCATTTTTCTAATAACAAGGTTGGTCATTGAGAGAAGAAAGAGGAGTCTTTTCTTTTTTAATATCTATATTTATTATACATTCAGCATTCTGTCTGTATGTTTGCCTGCACATCAGAAGAGGACCTCAAGGTGGCTGTGAGCCACCATGTGGTTGCTGGGAATTGAACTCAGGACCTCTGGAAGACCAGTCAATGCTCTTAACCTCTGAGTCGTCTCTCCAGCCCAGGGTAGTCTTTTCTTAAGGAGAAGTTCGCATCAGAACACTGGGCAGGCCAGAGGATTGCTTATTGTTCAGGCCTCCAGGAAGTGCATCAGAATGCTAACAGTAGGCTCCAATGCCAGTGAAGGAATGAATGAACTATGAAGGTGAGGGCAAACAGGCAAAGAGGAAAAACTTCCTTTTCTGTATCCTTTTATAATGTTTGCAGCAGAAGTGTGGCCCAGATTAAAGGTGTGTCTTCCTTCTTAATGGTCTGAACTAGAAGCAGATTCACTCACTTTCTACCAAGCAGGAGATCTCTCACAGGTGTGTTCTCCAGTTCTGGATTAAAGTCTAGTTGACAACCAAGAATCACTATCACAGTCACTAACAGTGATCTTGTGCATATGACCTCAGGAAAACATTTTCAATACACAGTTAGCAAACATCCAGACATACAAAATGTTGTTAATTACACAATTCATTCTTAAACACAATTTTTGGCAGGTGAAAAAAGTAAAAAAAAAATTGGGAAGAATTTGTGTATTCACACTTCCCTCCTCAGTTCCCATTTGATTGATTAATAGCCTTTTTTTCCTTGACAACAAAGAATATAAGAAAATAATTCGATAGTTTTTCCCCCGGATTATTCTTATTGGTAAAGATTCTCGTATAATAGAATCTGAGTTCTACTTTAGGACCTGATCTGTCCTAGAGATTAGAACACTGGATACTATTGTCTTCTTTCCTTAACCATTAATCCAGTTGTGCCTATCAGTCTCCTGGCTGACAAACTTCCCCTTGGGAAAACTGACTTGCCTGGAGGCATGCTAAGGAGATGGGAGAAACAATTATTCCCTTAACGAAATTAAATGACATTATGTACTTCACATCCTGGAAGCCCCTCCCTCCATGAACTGTTTTACAGATCTTTTCTGGTAAGCTTGCCCACTCTTCTGAGTTTTAACCCAAAATGCTTAGATTTCCTTTTTGATCTCTTTACTTCTTTTCAGATGATTTTGTGCCTCTTGTGACAAACATTTATATTCAATTAATTAGACATGTTTATTTTTGTTTGATATTAGGATATAGCTATAGAATCTGTTTTAGTGTTTCTATTGCTGTAAAAAATACCATGGCGACTCTTATAAAGAAAACATTTAATTGTGGTGGCTCAATTACAGTTCAGAAGTTCAGTCTATTATCATGATGGGGAGCATGGCAGCATGCAGGCAGACACAGTGCTGGCTATACCTTGATCAGAAGGCAACAGGAAATGATCTGATACACTGGGCAGTCTCCCAAGCAAAGGAAACCTCAAAGTACGCCCCCACAGTGACACACTTCCTCTTACAAGGCTACACTCACTCCAACAAAATCACACCTCCTAATAGTGCCACTCCCTTTGGGGGCCATTTTCTTTCAAATCACCATAGAACCCAATTTAGTCAGTGTATCCTGAATCTGGATACAGCCCTCTGCCTTGCTTTCATGCTTTCTCTGATATAATCTATAGAATATGCTCGGCAAGCGTCTGTCCTGAAAAACTTCTGGAATTGCTGCTCTGTTAATATTTACTGTGTGGTTACTGACATTTATTTACATGTTTCCCTCCTCCCTCTTTCTTTTCTTTTTTCTTTTTTTTTTTTTTTGAGGTAGAGTGGTTTTTTTTTTTTTTTTTTTTTTTTTTTTTTGTGTTTGATTTGTTTTTTTTTTTTTTTTTTTTTTTTTAATCTAACAGTCCTGGCTGTCCTGAAACTCAATTTGTAAACCAGGCTGGCCTCAAACTCACAGAGATCTGCCTGCCTCTGCCTCGAGGTGCTGGAACTAAAAGTGTGTGCTGCCATCAGCTGGGCTTTTGATTTTTGTTATTTACATGTATTTCTGAACTCAAATAACCTTCCTTGGATCATTACTTTCTTTGTTTCATTCAGTACACCAAAACTGAAGTAAGGCTGTCTACAGAAGTAAACTGTAGCCTGCCCCTTCCATTCAGGTCCTCAGGTCTCAGCTCCAGCAGACAAGATTTGCACAGGTCCATGAAAGTCAACAATTGCCGGAGCTACATACCATGTCTACTGTTTGTAATTTTTTTTTTTAATTAACAACCCTTTATTATTCAACTTAGGTAAACAATCCAAAATCAGTCTATGTAGATGGATGAGAAAGTGGACTAAAATAGAAAAACTACAGTTTGACTTAGCAAATGCTCACAAAACCATGTAGAGAAGCTCTCAGGAGGGTGAGATTTCACCAACCCATGGCAAGGAAGGTAGAAGTCACTGCCACAGCCTAACACCAGTTGATCCCCATCACTAAGGAATGCTGTTAGTACACAAACCCTTCACTATCTGACCTTTCGTTTCATTTGTCAATAAAAAGGTAAGGAGAATATTAGTTTTCTCTCACAAGCAATAAAAATCATAAAAATATCTGAGATATGATGTTTAGGATAAGCTAGTATAATTTCCTGCTTTTAATGTATAGATGTTTTAGACTTGACAGTCTTCCACATACAGTCAGATAGATTTATAGAAGAATTTCACATAATAGCAAATACAGAAGCTGTTAGTTTGTGCATCTTATGATTCAGTTAATCTTCAAATGTCTAGACTTCAGAGCTGCTAATGACACTAAATTCAATGCCATGTTGGTTGAGTCTGTCTATCAACTTTGTCCTGGAGAAAGCTGATCCAGGAGTGAAGACACCATCCCCTTTGGGGAGGTCAGAGGCATCATTCAGCAGAGTCATGGCAGCCTGCACCATGGCTATGGGAGCAGCTACCTAGCCAGCCTCTGGTCCTTTTACTTGGGTACAAATTCTGATATTTGGTTTGTTCTTCTCAACACTAAAGCCATGGTTGTATCCTTGACCAAAGAATGCCATTGTAAATGATGAGTCATCCATCTGTTTTTGTGTTGGACCTTGTTTTGAAAAATAACCACATCCTCTCCAGCATAGGCTGTCCTCTGTGTCTTTTATCTTAGCCGATCTAACAGGTGTCAGGTGGTATCTCAAAGTTGTTTTGATTTACATTTCTCTGATGGCTAACAATGATGAGCACTTTTTCAAGTGCCTTTCAGCCATTCCTAATTCTTCTGCTGAGAATTCCCTTTTTAGATCTGAACCCCATTTTTTGATTGGGTTATTCAAGATTTTGAGCTCTAGATTCTTGAGCTCTTTATATATGTTAGAGATCAGTCCTCTATCACTTGTAGGGTTGGTGAAAATCTTTTCCCATTCTGTAGGCTGTCGTTTTGTTTTATTGACAGTGTCCTTGGCTTTACAGAAGCTTCTTAGCTTCAGGAGATCCCACTTATTGATTGTTGATTTTAGTTCTGTGCCACTGGTGTTATATTTAGGAAGTGGTCGCCTGTGCCAATTAGTAGAAGTGTATTTCCCACTTTCTTTTCTATCAAGTTGAAAGTGGCTGGGTTTAAGTTGAGGTCTTTGATCCACTTGGATTTGAGTTTTGTGCAGGGTGATAGGCTCGGATCTGTTTGCATTTTTCTGCACACTTCCATCCGGCTATGCCAACACCATTTGTTAAATATACTATCTTTTTTCCATTGAATATTTTGGGCCTCTTTTTCAAAGATCAGGTGTTCATATGTTTTTGGGTTAATATCTGGATCCTCAGTTCTATTCCATTGATCCACAAGTCTGTTTTTATGCCAGTACCAGGCTGTTTTTATTTTTGTAGCTCTATAGTATAACTTGAAGTCAGGGATGATTATGCCTCCTGAGGATCCTCCTGATCGACGTATCACAAACCCAGAAAGATAAGCAGGGCATGTACTCACTCATTAGTGGACTCTAAACAAACAAACAAGAAAAAAGCAAAGCATGCCCAAGCTGCAAACCACAACCCCTGAACACCTTGGGATCAGAAACACCTTGGACTGACTCCTTGGATCCCACTCCCCACTAGAGGAACACCTGACTCACTCTTGAGGGAGGGGGAGAAAACTGGATCTGCCAGGAGTGGAGGCTGAACTAAGCAATACCGGGACAGTGGGACCTTGGGACTGCCTGCTGCCTGCCCAGGGAGGGGATGGGGAGTTGTGGAGAAGAAAGAATGACCTGATGTGGTGCTAGGGGGAAGGGACCTTGAATAAGGATATACAAGGATAGAAAGTGTGACTTCTTTGTTCATAATAATAAACTAAAAAAAGAAAGAAAAGTAATAAAAAAAAGAAAAAAAATAACCAAAGGAAAAGAGCCATGGGAATTTTATAAGAAGATGCCTTCCAATGTTAAACTTCACCAAGAATAAAAAGAAAAGTCCTGCAAGTATCAGTTTAGTAACAGAGGTGATGCCTCTCACTGTTACATAAGCAGCATAGCATACTGAACTGGGGAGTCCTCTAAATTTTCATTCATGCCCATTTCACAAGTCCTTTTCACGACAGACATATCAGATCCCAGAAAAGGAATGGAATATGAGCTCAGCTCTCTACAATAGGTAACTGGCCACCTTCTTTTCAACTTTGAGCCAACAATTGGGACAGGTTTCAGAGATGATGCACTTTGTAGTTTTCCTAAACTATCCTTATCTCCAAAACCATAAATTGCTGATTTCCAGGTACCATCATGAATACACAACCCCTCAGGTCCTGAGTATATAGTCAGGAAGCTTTCCACAGCAGTCAGCATACCGTTCATTTGATTTCTGGTGTTTAACACTCCTAGGTCTGCTGGAATGGAGTCAAAGCCACCGCTTCCAATGATATAAACCCCTTTTTTTGCAGCTTTCTCATGATATTTGGCATGCATTAGTTCCAGAAACTGATGCTCCCCACAAATGTCAATACAACTTGTTTCATTTTCAATACATGCTTTTACTACAGGTTCTCCATAAAATCGATAAGGTCCTACTCAGTTGAGGACAAGCACTGCCTTTTTAGCCATTTCATCAAGTGACGCTGCATTACTGATAACACAGATTATAACTCCAATTTAAGATGGCAGTGTTGGTCTTCCCAGCTTCAGGGCAGCCTTCTCCAGCACTTGCTGCAGCTTCTCCTTGGAGTGACCCGCCACTGCCCAGGGCAGGGGAGAGCTCTGTCTGAAGTCACCAGCTCTCAGGCCACCTCCTCCCTCAGGAACTTGTTTGTAATTTTAATTGACATACTAATCCTGAATATTTATGGTATGGGTGTTATATTTTAACATACACAGACATAGTGTAATGATGGTGAATAAATTATTCTAGAGGAATCATGATCAAGCATGATTATTTCAGTAAAAGGAGATTAAATGAATAAATGAATAGATGTCTTTACTAAGTCTGGAAGTCACTGACTGATTAAAATGCGACATATAACTAAGAATGCTGAGAGTAGGAGAAACAGTCTCCAGGGAAGAGCACACCAGCTACTTATCTAATGCTAAATGGTCAGCCCTGAAAGCATACAACTAACAGTAGATAGTCTGAGCAGATTGCATGCACATGTGCATACACACACACACACACACACACACACACACACACACACACACACACACACCAATAATTAATAAGAGATCCTGAATTTGAAGAAAAGCAAGGAGAAGAGGGATACATTGGAAGGCTTGGAGGCTGGTAAGGAAAATGGTGAAATAATATGTAATCTCAAAAAAATAAAAAAGCATATTAAAATATGACATGGTAAGAATTGATAAATTTCTTTAGTAGTGCAGCGGTTGCCCACACTATTAATTCCAGCACTCAGGAGGCAGAGGCAGGCAGATCCCTGTGAGTTCAAGGCCACCCTGGCCTACAGAGTGAGTTCCAGGACAGCCTAGTTACAAAGATAAACCCTGTCCTGAAAAGCAAACAAACAGACTAATGAATGAATGAATCTTGGACATTTTGTGAGATTCTCTCTTCTTCCTACCATGCTCCCAGTGTTTTTCTCTGCACACTGGTGGTGGGGGTGGGGCAGGATCTGCTTTGTCAGCATACATCGTGTATCTCCTTTACTGATTTTCCTCTCTCTCCTTTTCCTCCACATTATTTCCCAAGACTAGACAACTCTCTCTGTTATAAATGTCTAGCCTGTTCCAGGCTCCACTTTCCAGGAAATGGGGGCTCAAACAGACATTTGATTTGAAATGTTCATATAAAATTTCTAACATGCAAAGAATTCTGGGATCACAATTATCCACTGTCACATTCATTCACATCATATAGTCCCCTTTCTTCTCTTTCCTTTTCTTTTTTTCCCTTGAAGAATTTTAAGGAAATACTAGAGAATATGTCCTTTAACCTCAACATATTTGAGAATTTCTCTCCAAAAGCGACAGACTTAAAAAACAACACAAATAGAAAGCTATCTTTGCATCAAATGAAATTTCAATAATTCATGGGTACAGTCTAATATTGTCCATAGTCAAATATCCATGCTTGTCACCTAAGTCTAAGTTATGATGTCTGAGTCAGGTTTGAGTTAGAAGCGCTCATTGACTCCTTCCTCCTTCCTTTCCTGGTACTAACATTCAGCATCGGGGAGCTTGCTCCTCAGCTAGTGCCCAGTATTTTAGCTGAATTCATTTTCTTTTTGAAATGTTATGCCACTTTGTGCTGTAGCCTCATTGTTTCCTATATGCCTGGGATAGTCAGTTTTAGTCTTAATTAGATTCTGCTTTCATTTTCCTTTTTGTTCTGGTAAGAATACTTTATTGACGTTTGGGATGCTTCATGTGGCACTAGCTCAAGAAAGACAATGCCTGGAATCCCACTTGTCTCAGTGCTTACACTGACCGATTTCATATGAAGTCCCTCATTAACCATTCACGGATTATTTTTGCACTTTTATGATGGGTTCCTAAACTATTATTATTTTACATGCAGGGCTCCTGGAGGTGACTTCCCAATTGTATTATTTCTTTCATATTCATTATAAGAACATCTTTTCTAAACAACTATTTGGTCTTCAGAAATTCAAGTCTACTGAGAAAGGCAAGCCAGTTCTATCTCCTTAGCTGTAATCAAAGCTGGTAGGAATTTGTGCCCAGGGATCGATTTTTCCCCCTCCTTCCTCCCTGCCCTCTTTCCCTCCATCCAGTTCTGCTTTTCCTCTTTGAAACATCAAAAAATAAATTTTACTGTATTTGGTTATAAATAACTGTATTCATTTACTTTTATTGATGTTTAAATTCTTGTATCTTGGGCTGAAGGATGTAAATTTCTGTGTGCTTTGTACTTGCTCTTGTGAACAGAGCCCTTGTTTGTGACACAATGTCACGCTTATATTATATACACCTTGTACATCTTGTGTCAGACTTGAAATGACATGTTCCTTTTCCCAAACCTGGTTTTTATTATTTGAAACTAGCATTAAAAAACAAAACACAAAAACAAAAAAGCACAAACAGATGATTTACAAGTTATTATTTATAGTATTACAAAAATTTATCAGTCTATTTTTTCAAGAGTAACATTAGAAACTAAAGTTATTTTTGGTAATAAACAAAACTCTTAATTTTTTATATTTTACTTTTAAGCTCACTTTTTTATTACTTATGGAAATGCATACCATTGTCCTTGTTTAAAATTAGGTTAATAATTACATACCAATACTTCATTTTCTCAGATGGTATAATTAAAATTAGAAAATTTTCAAATTTGAAATAAAGAATATAAATAAAATCTTGAGCGTTATTATATTTGTTCATATAAGTATATCTATTTCCTGAGAGTTACTACAGTAAAAGCTCTGAGAAACTTTTAGAAATGTGGTTGGATATGAGCCTGGAAATTTCTGCTGTACCTTGGAGTTGGTGAAGGATTATAATCTCAGATGTTAGCAAACTATTGTGTGTGTTCACAAGACATTCAAAGAATGAAATGCAAAAATGGTATTTAGAAAAATTCTTAGTAGAGGACCAAGATGTAACTGGTAAGGCCACTTCATCTTCCCTCTCAACCAAGATACACGTGTGTGTTTGAGAGAAAGACAGACAGACAGAGACAGAGACACAAAGAGAGACAGAGAGATTCCCAAGGTATTAGAGTATTAGAGAAATTCCCCTGGTAACTGGGCAGGAAAATTCTACCCTGCTTACTAGCTTTCAGTGTTAGAGTGTATTATGCAGGCAACTGGGGATTGGCAGGGAAGGTAAAGGCATCAGTGGTTGGAGAGATGGCTCAGTGGCTAAGTGTACCTATTGCTCTTCAAGAAGACTCAGATTATAGCATCTATGTCTGGCAGTTCATAACCACTTGTAACTGTGTCCATTGGTGCAAGGATAACATGGCTGATAATTCTGTCTGTCAAATTGGCATTTTTTTGACACTGTGTTTTTGAGCATTCTTTGGTGTTCATGAGGGCAGTGCCCATGGACGCCAGAAGAGCCAGATAATCCAGAACTAGAGTTACCCAAAGACAAAAGCTACTGTCAGCCTTAAACCAGGAAGCCTCTCCTAAGAGTGAATGAAGGTGAATATAGAGACTCATGGCTGTACAAGAGGCCAATAAAGAACAGTTGAGAGATGAATGTAGTAGGATTATGCTGGTAATGTTGTAAATATTTGACCTGCCTGTGGGTTTAATAAAAAGCTGATTGGCCAAAGGGAACCAGAAAGTATGGGTGGGGCTACAAGGCTAAGAAAATTCAGGAACATCTCAGAGCAGACACAGACGCCAGACAGATGCCAGACACAAATGCCAGAGTCGCCAGAGCTGCCAGGAGATGTGAGGAAATGCTGCTCTGAGAAAAGGTACCAAGCTGCATGGCTGAACAAGATGGGTTGAGTTCAGATGAAGGAGCTAGCAAATTATATGCCTGGGCCCTAGGTCAATCAGCATAAAATAAGGTGTGTGTGATTATTCGATGCTAAGCAGAGCTGAGAGTGGGACCAAACCTCTGGTCCTGCCCCGGACTTTCTGGGCCAGAACCTTTTACAACCCAGATTTGAGCTACTACAGATGAACCCTAAATGAACACATACACTACACACTTAAGCCTCAGATAACATTGTAGAAGAGAAGACAGGAAGAATGTAAGAACCAGAAGATAGGGAGAAGGGTTGCAAAATGCCATCTTCCAAAGCATGGCCATAACAATTATGAACTGAAAACATTTAAGTTGGACACTCCTAAGCGTCAGTCATCTAAGAAAGGAGAAGGGGCTCAGTGGTCCTACCACTTATCACTGATCTGTTGGCCACTAACAGAATCTATAACATATTCTAGTCAACAGAGATGTACAATATTCAGTTGTATAGCAGCTGGTAAGCCCAGCCCCAGTTAAATTCTGTGAGATACTGGACAAAACAAACACTAGCAAGCATAAGGAGAGGTAAATAAGGGAGGAGGAAGTAACCAGAGTGTATTATATACATAGATGAGTGTCAAGGAATAAAATTTATTAATTAAAAAATGTCTTTGGTAACAAACAGTTTGAGAACAATTATTCTATATATTTTTTACGGTATTTGCTTACCAATGGCCCATATGTATAGATAGGAATGTATATTGTACACACACTATATATATGTAAATAATTACATAAGTTTATTGTATTTAGGGGGTTGATTTTTTTCATATTTATAGAACTCAAAAGATTTTATGCTACGAATAGTTAAATGGTACAAGTTTACATACATAGTGGATACCAAAAAATTTTCAACTAAAAACTTATCCTCTGAATGGAAATATCAATATTTTACAATTCAGGGTGAAGAAGGCTGGAGTGGCAGACATCTAAAACAAGTCTCTCACAAAAGCAATGACTGAAAAATTTCCAACTTCTTCTCCTCACATCTCCTCTGGAAATGTGATGGCTATTATTCTGATTTGTCATTAACTTTGTGTACTATTTGCCTTCTTAAGATAGACATATATAATGTTGGCCAATCAATTTAGAAGTTGACCAGTCATCTTCCTGAGTCTCTCATTTTTGTTTAAAAACTTGAGGATCTCAAGTTTGATTATAGTATCAATTTTTTTTCCTGAGACAAGATTTCTCTGTGTGATGTATGTAGTTCTGGCTATCCTGGTCGTATTAATATTTTTATTTTTAATTTTGTTTTAGAAAGAGTAGTCCTTAATATGATATATTTATTAATATTTTTAAACAATTCTTTCTTCATTTTTAAACTAGTGTCTATGATGTACAGTAGGTTTTTCTCATAGTTTCACTCAATTTTGACTATTAGTTCTTCATTTCCAGAAAGTGAATTTTTATCAGTTGGTGAAATTAGTCTTATCTTTGATAAAGCAGCTTACCTAAGCATTGGAAATCAATTTTCTCTGGGGGGAAAAATCTATTTCATACCATTATTTGATGTTAGCTTTCATCATGAAATTCAGGCACTTTATAGATTTCTTTGTCCCCCCCCCAAGGTTTCTTTGTATATTCCTGGATGTCTTGGCACTTGTTCTGTAGCCTCTGCCTCTCTTGTGCTGGAATTAAAGGCATGGTACAGTAACCTTGTTATCTTCTGATCTACAAAGATCAGCAGGTGATCCTAATCCTAACCCCAACCCTTTGTGGTACTTGAACAATGAATCCAGCTCTTGTTCTCAAGAATCACCTCCCCATTTCCTGGGCTCATTCCTTATTCCTCATATGACTACCCAATATGCTCCAAGTAGGTGAGACCCCTTTACCCCCACTTCCACACATAGAATGTATAAGCCCAATTACTTCTAGATAACTTTGGTTCAGTAGTCTGTTGAATATTAAATATGATATATAGCCATAAGTTAAATTTGTGTCTTAGGAATGTAGGGTCAGTTTCTGCTGATGGCACTGATGTCAAATATTTGAGCTGCAAATGTAATGAAATTGAAGAATAAAATATGTTCAGAGATTTTTATCTTAGCTTCCTTTTAAAAATATAGTTTTATTATTAAAAAGTAGTTCTAGGTGGAGAACAAAAGTGAACAGAATGGACAGAATCCTCACATTATTTCAGACACCCACATATTCCCTCATGCATGTACAATCTTCCTATTTAACATCCTGAAACAGAGTTCTGATTAATATTGATGAACACACATTATCATATCCTAAACACACAAAGTCAGAGATTAGGGTTCCCTAAGTTGGTTATACATTTGTATACACAAATATATAACAACATATATAAATTATGTGTATTATGCAGTATAGTATTACTGTCGTAAAAGTCCCCTTTACTGCCCTCAGAGTTTTGCCATTTCTAGAATGACTTAGAGTTAAGAAAAACAGAGTTATGATGGAAGCGTTTTTTTGGGTTACTTTGACCTAAAATGATGAATCTTAGTGACAAAGCCAATACTTTTTTTAGACTTATTTACTTCTAGGCTTTGTTGTTTATCTATGTTAGTTCCATCCTATATCATAGTTCTTCCTGGACCAACCTTTTTTTTTTTGTTTGTTTAATTTGGAGTTTTTCTACTATTTGAGCCTAATCCAATTTATAAATAGGTTCTATTTGTCATCAGAAATGGGTCCCAAGATATGCTCTTGGAATTAAGCCACAAGGCACTGCACTGGCAGGATCAAACTTTCCTAGCAGTAATTATTTCAATTACTGATAAAAATAATTGCACCAGTATTGTAGTGGAGAGCAGGTACCATCACCTTAACCTAGAGGCATGGCCTCTTGGCCAGCATAGGTCGTGATGATACCTGTTCTCTACTACATAACATCCTACACAGGACAGTAATTTTTTTCTTTTTGGTAGACTTCTGTAATTATCAATCAGTCCATTGAAATCTCTTTTTCTCTTTGGTTTTTCTCGAGACAGGCTTCTTCCTGCAGCTCTGGAGCTTGCCCTGTACACCAGGCTGGCCTCTCAGAGATTCTCAGACTTCTACCTCCTGTGTGCCACCACTGCCTGGCTACATTTAAGTCTCTTACATCCTCCCATCTTTAGAATCAATTTTGAATGCAGTGTGTCAGGGCACTATTATACTACTGTACTACTACTTATAGTTGAGAGTGATAGTTCAGCATTATCTAGAAGAATAAAGCTAGAAAAAAATAAAGGTATAATTGAGGATGAGTTAAAAAAAGACAATCAATTTTGTTGTTTGTTTAGTTTTGCTTTACACTGTTTTTGAAGCTTGTACCAGTTAAGATTTTGTAAAATTAGAGAGTAAAAGTTTAAGTATAAAAAAACCCCTAGTTTCTCCTAAAAAAAAAAAAAAAAAAAAAAAGTTCTGGATTTCTCTTCTGGCTTGTTAGAGGAAGCAAAATGGAAGTTTCCTCGTGTGCAAGCAAAAACAAAACCCCAGAACAGCACAAACAGTAGTCCAGTCTCGGTGCCTGACCTGTATGTAACTAATGGGAAAAGCTGAACACAACTTCTGGTAGTCTGCTGCTTTTTCTTGCCCTTTTAGTCATGGACTGGACTCCTGGTTCAGATTTAAGGCTCCTAATACCAATAACACCAGCTCAGTACTACCCCTAATCTGTTTCCTGGCTCCAGGTCAATAGTGAGCTGCGTTCCGGGGTCGGAATTTACGTAGAGGGCGGAGTCTTTCGCTGACGCCTCTTGAGGGCGGGGCCTGGGCGAGCCGCGCGGGGTGGGCGGGGCGTGCCGCGCCGGAGGGCGGGGCTTGCCGCGGGGACTTTCCCTGGGCTGAGCTGCGCAGCGGGTGCGCGGGGAATGGGGTGGCGGGTCGGGGTGGCAAGTGGTGCGGGGGGACTTGGATAGATCCTCGGTGTTCCAGGAGGGGTTTCTTATCCCGGGGTTGGCCACGGACGTGGGGGCGTTGCTGGGAGGCGGGGAGCCGCTCGGCCGCTACTGGTGCGATCGTGGCGAGCATGCGTGCGTGCGCGTGTTCCAGCGAGGCCGCGCGACTGTCCTCTCAGTCTGTCCTCCTGTCCCCCTCAGTTAGGGAACCCGATCCCAGCGTTAGGGTGGGTAGGCGACCTCTCCTCTCTGCCCAGGGGTGCCCACAGAGTGGCTGAGAGGTAGCGCTGCTCCTGGAATGGTGGGCACCTGGTGGGAGCTGCTCAGGTTCGAGCCACAGGATTTTAAAAGACCTGTCTCTGTCGTTTTTACTTTTAGGATTTTGGCCAAATTGGGCGAGGGTACAATATTACCACTTACCCCTTCTCACCGAGGAAGAGCGGGAGAAAGGGTAAGTAAGTATCGCTCAGGGGCGGAAGGAGCCAAGACACATTCTAGAGGGGAAACTCTGCTCCTGGGAACTTGGGTCCAAATTCCACTTTTTATCGGAAATTGGAGACCCACCTTTAAAGGTCACTGGTCCCAAGCCCAAGCCCAAGCCTTTCTTCAGCTTTCTGAGGTTCATATAGTTGGCTGGAAGTTTAAACAGCTTTTTAGTCACCTGAAAGAAAACTCATTTTCTTTCAGAACCTGTTTACCTGGCTATGATGAGGTAAAAGTCCCTCTTTGGTCCACTGTCTTGCTAGGTAGCATTCCCAAGTAGGGTGTTAGGTAATCTGGTCTTTGCATGGTCATTACTCCTCCAGGGATCTTTACATTTTAAAGTCTATCAATGGAGAAAAAGCACGTAGGACCCAATATATAAAGACAATAGCAATTTCATATATTTGAAATTCTTTTGGGATCTTTCAGATTTATGGAAGAATTTGCCCTCAAGCATTCTGTGCTTTTCTGAAAAGTTATGTTGAAGTCCTGGGAAGTTTACTGGGAAGATTTTCAGTGTCATTTCTTTTCATTGGTTCTTCCCTGAGACTTTTCTTTCTCATGTACACTGCTTCCCTACACGGCTCTTCTTAGGTTGGAAATCTCCCAGTATTGTATATGTCACTGGTAACTTTTACTTAAAGTTCAGGCTAGCTATTAGAAAGAATAATAAACCACATCCATGTATACCTAAACAGGAAAGCCTCAGTTGCCATCCTGGCATAGGCCACGGAAGAACCTAGCTTCCTTGTTAAGTTGTGGAAGTTCACACAATTCATGAAAAACTAGGACATAGTTGTTTATTAATGAGAGGCTCTATTATTGATGTCCTCTCACCCTGTGTTGAATGAACACTGATTAAAACAGGCTCTGGAGAGCTGGTGGCTCCTGCCTTTGGTCCCAACAGAGATGGTACCTCTCTGTGAGTTTGAGGCCAGCCTGTTCTATATGGGCAGTTCTGTGCCAGCCAGGGACACACAGTCAGATCCCATCTCAAAGACAAAACACAACAAATAAAATTTCATAAAGAAACAAAACAGGGTGTGGAGATGAGACTCTGTGAGATGGCAGCTTTTTGGGAAGGGCCTTTCTCAGCTTTCAGTGGAAGTTTTGAGTAATTCTGTGTAAGTGTGGAATGGCTTCCTTCTGCTGCTGTCGTAGTGGCTTATGGTCTGTAGTTTGGTATGAGAACACTGCTGTCATTCCACTTCTGGTACAGTCAGAAGTAAACTCTCGGGGGTGACTACAGAGATTTGTTTTCCATAATGCATAGTGTCATAGTCATTGTCCAGTGCAATGAATACATTGTTTGGGTATAATAACTAGATGAGAGGAACATTTTGAGTTGTTCTATAAAAAGGCTTAATTTTACAAAGCAGGAGACAGCTAAGGGTAATGTACTCGGAGAGTAGTGCTGTAGCAGGCCTGCCAAGGGCTTCTTTATTGGCATGCGAATAGCTTAAGGCCAAAATTAAGTTACGGATGAGTAGGAAAGTAAAAACTTGAGTCTAATATAAATCCACATCAGATTTTTACTATTTTGATACTTACGTTTTCAAAGTTTTATACCTCATGTAGACCTTAAATCCATAGCTACATGTTAATTAGGCATATAGCTGAGGTATTTATCTGTATAAAACATATACAATGTAATATACACATTATATGTGCTACTATAACTTGGTAAACTGTAAATCTTTTTTTTCTCCTACTATTTTGAATTTTTGCTACTAGTCTTGGCTCTTCCTAAAATGCTCATATAGAAGCATCACCCTTTTAGAGTCCTTTATTTTTCTGAGGTGATGGAGGCCACAACCAGGCTTCTGCCCCTACTTGGCAGCTCCTCTACCACACAGCCTCAGCCCAGTCTTCTCACTGTGGAGCTCAGGCTGGTCTAGAACAGGAAAATCTTCCCATTTCAGGCTCTCCGGGGCTGGGAAAAAAGAGGGTGCCACCACATCTGTAGTCTCTATAATCTTAGATGCAGCCTTGAATCCTAGCCTTTATTGTATTTGCCCTGTCGCTTGGGGCCAGTTAGAGCTTTCCTGCTGCTTGATTTGATGCCATCTAAATAGAACTCTGAGGACCTAAAAAAGAAGGCTGGACAAAGCAGTGCCTGGCCTGCATGTACCCACTGCCCATTTCTCTTATCTGATTGCCCACCATTGTTTTCTAATTTATTTTGTGTGCAATGATGTTTTGCCTGCTAGCATGCCTTATGCAGGTTTTGGATTCCCTGGACTTGGAATTACAGACAGTTGTGAGCTGCCACGTGGGTGCTGGGAACTGAACCCAGGTCTTCTGGAAGAGTAGCCATTACTCATAACTGCTGAGCCATCTCTCCAGTCCTACCTATCATTTGTTTATGATCTTCCTTTACAGTGCCAATGCGTATGACATGTATCTGCTGCATCTGACCCTAGGATTTCTGAAACAGATTCACACCTAATGTGGCATGCTTTTCCTTAATCATTCTACAGTCCTGCCATTGGAATGCTTGAAAAACAAGAGAAAGTGTTTATATCATGTGTTTAAAGACCTCTGACAACATTCCCAAAGTGAGACAGGAGGCTGCCACATTTATCTGAGTGCTCAAAGTTAAGACTTCTATTTTGGAAACATGTTTGGTTTATAAGCATTATAATAATAAAATTGCTAATGCTTATGTCCAAACTGTCATGATTTTGCTAATATACAGCTAAGCTGTGTATTTAGCCTGTCTGATATTATGTTTAGAGCTGAGAAAGACAAGTCCACAGACATCTGACTTCACATGACACATCTAATTTCACTTTGCTAAGGATACACTTTGTCAGTAGATTATAGGCACATCAGCTGTACTGCTGTAGTCTGTGGCATTTCTATTACGAGTGCTGGTCTACAGGGTCCAGTGTGGTTTTTATTCAAATGACAGCACCTGGTCATACAAGTACATTTCTCACAGGTGTTCTTACAAGTTAACAAGGGGAAATAGTTCCTATTCTTGGCGACTTTTTAAGTTTTTGTAGAAGGAAAATGGTTTTAAAGAAAAGCAAATTATCAGTCTAGAGCCTGTTGAGCTGAGTGTTCTGGTTCAGGCGTGTAATCCTAAGCATGAAGGAGGCAGACGCAGACTAGCCTGGTCTAAATAAGATCTTTTTTTTTTTTCCTTCTTTACAAAAGGAACCTGATCTGTTTTTGAAAAGTGTATTTTTCTTCTTCTTCTTTCTTTTTATGAGACAGATTTTTTTTTTTTTTTTTTTTTTTTACATTTCCCTAGTTGGCCTGGCATTTGCTCTGTGGCTCAGGCTGAACTGGAACTCAGGAATTCACCTGTCTCTGCCTTCTGAATTCAAAAGGCCATTTTCAGCAGAGAAAATAGAGGCCTATTTTCTTTTATGTTAACAGACGAACTTACAGAAAAAAAAAACAAAAAACAAAAAAACAAAAAACAAAAAAACAAAAACCAAACCAAACCAAACAAAAAACCCAGTAGCATTTGGTGTTTCAGGTTAAATTACTTTAAAGCCTTTTAAGATGCTGTTGGAGATGATGTGGACTCTTAGAGGGTCTTACAGTTTTCCACTTGCATTCCCTTTTTTAAAACAACTCTTGGCATATAGGGTATGTAAAGTAGGTATATAAATCAAACATGTACTTATAATAAATCATAAAAATTCACTTAAAATAGTTGTTTGGTATGTGAATGCCTTCACCATTTATTACAGAAGAGAAATTTGCATAGTAATGAAATAGATGTTCTCACTTATTTGCATACAGAATTAAATCTTGCCTGGAGATTAGATGCTTCAGTACTTATCTTCTATCTTCAGCACTTTTCATAGTGGGTCCATATTCTAATGTTATAATCATCAGTGCCAAAAATGGTGCATCATATGA
The DNA here is from genome assembly GCA_004025045.1 of Sigmodon hispidus. Taxonomy (NCBI): domain Eukaryota; kingdom Metazoa; phylum Chordata; class Mammalia; order Rodentia; family Cricetidae; genus Sigmodon; species Sigmodon hispidus. The sequence goes on along the minus strand of PVIH01004953.1, from coordinate 99,835 downwards.
ATATATAGTAAAAAATGGCAGAAATGTGCTTATGATCACCTCAGATACTGCTGGAAATTTTGTTCTAACCCCAAGCCAAAATTTTGTTTATTGCTTTGGATGGTATTCAAGTCAGCAAGTCAACCAGCAATTTTTAAAATCAACTATTTTAGACCCTGGTGTGATGGTGAAGTTCTTTAATTTCAGTACTCAGAAGGCAGAGGCAGGCAGATCTCTGTAAATTGGAGGATAGCCTGGTCTTATGGAGTGAATTCTAGGATAGCCTGGGCTGGGGCTACACAGAGAAACCCCATCTTGAGAATAACAGCAAGAACAAAAACAACAACCAAGGGCTGTTATGTTTCCATAGGAGCAGAAAACTTTGCCTGTACCAGAAAAACACTGCAGTGTAAAACTTACAGTAGTTTCAACTGTGAGCTGAGGTGATTGAGCAGCATTCTGTGTTCCATGGCATGACACCATGTGTGATGCAAAGTGAAGTCTCATGACGAAGCACTGGGGAGGTCTTAAGATGCTCCTTCAGTTCTTTTTGCATCAAATTTTGAATTTACTTGTTTGTTTGTTTTTTTTCCTGTGGGTTTTTTTTTTTTTTTTTTTTTGGTCTCATGATATTTTATCTCCCAACTCCCTTCCCAGATACACACACACACACACACACACACACACACACTCCCTGGGGTTGTGATTTACATTTAAAAGGCTGGTCTAACTGAAATGCACAGTAGAATTTCACAGAAGATTGTATTCTGATAATTGAGCATGGCTGAAACACGTTCTCTTCACGTTCATTACTAGTAGTTTAATTTTCCTTCCTGGTCTTGACTCCTCTCTGCTTATGTCCAGACTAACGTGAGAGCCAGGGCTTGCAGCTCCATTGAGAGATGAGCTTCCTATAAGATCTGGATTTGGTAGTGAGAACTGAGGAAGGGTGTGGAGAATCATCACAGAGGGGGGCAGTGGAGAGTTGATAGAGGAAGGAGCTAGTCTATTGCTCAGTCCAAGGACCTGGTTAATGAGATGGTTTGTTTTTGAGGGGTGGGTGGGAGTCACAGAAAGAGAGCCATATTTTTATTAGCCTCTTTTGTGACTGGTTTCATTGGGAACCTTTTTTTTTTTTGAGAGAGAGAGAGAGAGAGGGAGGGAGGGGAGGGGAGGAGGGGAGAGGGAAAGAGCGAAGAGAATGAGTCTCACTATGTATGTAGTTTTTGCTGTCCTGGAACTCACTCTGTAGACCAGGTTGGCTTTGAACACACAGTGATCTGCCTGCCTCTTCCTCCAAAGTGCTGGGATAAAAAGCATGTGCCACCATGCCAGGCTATATTTGGAACTCTTAGGTCCTTATTTCCTATGTATTTCAATAATACTTTTTTTTTGTTACATTGGTAATACATGAATAAACATATTATTCTATTTCTCTATAATGAAATGCAATTAGAAATAGATGCTTATACTTAGTTTTATGTGCTAAGTTCAATTGATTTTCTTACTTTGTTGACTGATTATTTATTAGTTATCCCTTCCACTACTTTTGCTGGATATGTTTAATTAGTGCTGTGGATGAAATGATGAGAAGAAACTTTGTCCAAGGACCTTATGGTATAATAAGACTCTGAGTTATCTGTGCACACTTCAGATAGTATGCTGTCTGCTGTAACAGAGCTAGGTGCGTATACAAAGGGACCCACCAAGAGCTCTGTGTCTCTGATTGGAATGTCAAGGAATGGTTTCAGTCTTTGGGGTCAGACTTGAAAACTGAAATAAGCCTGGCAGGTTGGTGCACACCTTTAATTCCTGGGCTGTGGAGGCAGAGACAAACATCTCTGAGTTTGAGGCCAGCCTGGTCTACCGAGGGAGTTTCAGTACAGCTACTATGTCTCAAACAAATAGCTACCTCTTTCCTCTTTCCCTCAAATAGAAAGAAAGCTGAGGCGACTTGATAGGCAAGAGAGAGCATTCATTACCGGAAGCAACTACATGATGGCTTGGGGCTCTGTGTATGTCAGCTATGGTAGTATGTAAGGTCCAAGGGCATGTGTGAAAACAGGTTTGTCGCATCTACTAGTAAGTTACAGAAAAATTGTGAATTCCACAAAAGCCCACTGTGTGTGCTAAGAGTTGGAGACTGGTAATTGGGAAGACATTGGGGCCAGTAGAAGATAGTATTATGGATAGAGAAGTGCGGATGTTTAGGAAAAATACTCGGGAGTAGGAGAATGTAAAAGGAATGGGAGACCTGTTACTCATTGAATAGAAATCCTGGTACAATGAGAGATGGCTCAGTGGTTTAGAACACTGGCTATTCTTCCGGAGGTCCTGAGTTCAATTCCCAGCAACCACATGGTAGCTCACAACCATCTATAATGAGTTCTGGTTCCCTCTTCTGTACACTGTATACATAACAAATAAATAAATATTTTAAAAAATCCTGGTACAGTAGTTATTAACTTCAACCCTTAGGTTGAACATTGGATGTCTAGACTTGTTTATGCTACATTTTATTCTTTGACATAACCTCCCTATTTGTATTGTGCTCCTCCTCTGTTAATGTTTTCTCTGTATTTTTATGATTCCACATGTAAATAAGATCATATATTAAGGAGTAATTCTTTTCTGTTTCTGGCTTATTTCACTTAAGATAATGGTTTAACCAAGATTCAGCCATATTATGGCAAATGATAGAAGTTTTCTTATCTTTTTTTTTTTTTTTTTTTTTTTTTTTTTTTTTTTTTTTTTTTTTTTTTTTTTTTTTTTTTTTTTGAGACAGGGTCTTGTTATAAGCTTTAAACTCATGGTACTTTTTTCCTTAGCCTCACAAGTACTGATGTATTCTATTTAGTACCCTTCTCTTCTAAAAAACATGGAATAATATTTCATTGTATATTTATTCCACTCTTTTTTAACCCATTTCCTGGTTAGCAAATGCTTAGGTTGTTTCCATATATTCACATCTGTTAGGATGTGGGTACTTAGATAAGAGACAGTGTTTGCCTAGGTGTGGAAAAAAGGGAACATTGTACAGCTATTTTTGAAACAGCATGAGGTTCTAAAGAAATTAAAAATAGGAGGTATTTAAACCCAGCAGCCCTTTCTTCAGGATATGCAACCAAAGAAAGGAAACCACCCTCATGTAAGGATGCTGGGCACACTACCCAGGAGTTGTCCACGACTTACTTCTCAGGAAGGAGAACCAATGCTTTGTCTTTAAAGAGAGAGACTGTTGTTCTGAGAGGGGGAGCCCATAGAGAGGAGGCGATGAAGCATAGATGTTTGCATGCTTTCTTGTGAATGCAGAAGAGCTTGTGTCTTTGCCTTGTCCCCCTGGTTTATAGAGAACACCTGATTCTTCCTCCTCTCTCCTCCCTCTTCCTCCTCCTCCCCTTCTTCTCTGTTCTCTCTTCTACTTTTTCTTTACCCTTTTTTTCCCTCCTCTTCTGCTTATACATCCATGATAGAAAGTTGGAATTCTTGGGCTATGGCATATGTAAAAGTAGGATGTTTTCTTTTTTTTTTTTAATTGAATATTATTTATTCATTGAAATGAGCTTTAGTAACAATCTGTACTTTTATACATATTATAACAAATGAAAAATTATAATCAAAATTTTATGTCTTACACTATTTGAATTCCATAATTCACTCATTGAGAATATTTTGAGAAGTCTACCTTAAATATTGTTTAAGATAGCATTACTATTTCTGTGATGAACACCATGACCAAAGAAACTTGGGGACTAAAGGGTTTGTTCAGCTTACACAGCACTGTTCATCATTAAAAGAAGTCAGAACAGGAACTCAGCAGGGCAGGATCCTGGAGGCAGAGCTGATGCAGAGGCCATGTAGGGGTGCTGCTTACTGGCTTGACCCATATAAGATTGCTAAGTCTGCTTTCTTAGAGATCCCAGGACCACTAGCCAGTGATGGTACCACCCACAATGAGCTGAGTCCTCTCCCATCAATCACTAAGAAAATGCTTTATAGGCTGGTTCACAGCCTGATCTTATAAAGGCATTTTCTCAGTCAGGATTTCTTCCCCTCAGATGACTATAGTTAATATAGAGTTATCATAAATTAGCCAGCACAAATATTAGCATTGTCTGTCTTTCACGTAGACATTATTGGTAAATTTATCCTTTTCATTTATAACTATTCCACACTGAGCACTCAGCATAACAAACTATTATTTTCTTTTATTAACCTTGATCCCCCATCTGATTCCAACTTCTGTCACCCTCTCTTCTTTCCTTCTTTTCCACATTCATATCTTTATTTGTTGATTTTAACCACAATCTACTACAAAGCAAGTCTTCCTTGATTAAAGCTAAGAGTAGCAGCTAGGTGTGGTTATTCACACCTTTAGTCCCGGCACTTGGGAGGCCGAGGCAGGCAGATCTCTGAGTTTGATGCCTCTGGTCTACAGAGCCAGTTCCAGGACAGCCAGGGCTACACAGAGAAATCATATTTTGAAAAAAACTAACAAACAAAAAACAAAGAAAGTGAGAATAGAATTTGTATTTTGGTAGAAAAGTAAGTATTTAGGATGTAGTTTGGTCCCATGTCAATTTAACTAAGCAACAATAGTGAGTTTTCCTCTAGGCCTGTGACCGTCCCAGCCTTGGGTTTTGGACCCGATCTATAGTATCAGACATGTAGTCCCTTCTGTGGATTGGGCTCCAGTGCTATTCCAAGAATGGTTGATTACCCCCATAGCAGATTGTACCATTATGGCACCAATCTTACCTGTAGGTTGATCATGTACTTCATAGTGCTCATAGTTGGTAAAGACCTTCTGGCCCTATGAAAACTTGCTAGTAGGAAAGAAGGCTGTGGTTTAGTTCCAGGTTTGATTTCTCTATAGATGACATATTTGTTTTCTGTTGCTTTGTAACATATAAAAAACTTAGCTGAAAACAATAGTCATTTTTTGTCATTGTTGCTGTAAGTCACTAATATAGGGGGTTCTCTCAGAGTCTCCTGGAATTGCTGTCAGATGCCAGCTGGAGCTACAATTCTTGGAGCATGGCTGAGCCTAAAAGAGTCAATTCCAAGGTGACCTGCTCATATGACTGGCGTGTTAGTGTTGGCAAGTTCCCTGGGGCTGTCCTCATATCATGGGAGCCAGCTTCCCTCAGAGCAAGAGCCAAGGTACCACAATGGAAAGGGTAGTTCTTTTCTCATGTTTAGATATTCTATTGTCCTCATAGACCAGCTGTGCTTCAGTATGAAAGGTAATGCTGGCTGGAGAGCATCTTGTGGGCTCTGGCTGTATGAGAGTTGGTTAACAGCTTAACCTGGTATAAGATTGCACTGAGGCTCAGGAAAGAATTTTTGTGAGAGTCCCGTGTAAAGCATTAAAACAGTGTGGATTGTGACCAGTAAGTTACAGGCTGAATGGAAGCTCCACTATTTTTCTTGTGTCATGTTAATTTTACAACTGCTTTGCCTGGTGGGACTTTTCCTCCCTCTCCTTCCTCTTTTTACCTCCTCTTGCCCCTCTTCCACCCTCTGCTTCTCCTCCTCCAGTTATTTCATATTCGGTCATTTTCTTCTATATTATTTCATGGTAAAGAAATCCTTCTCTTTAATGATAGATTAGAACAAAAAGTTTTTAAGCAAGTTTTTCTTGTTTGTTGGGTATAAAAGCTACTGCATGAACTCTAATTAGTATATAATAAAAACCTGGAGGCAGATATTGGGGAAAAGCTGGAATATCAGAGAGAGAGAGAGAGGAGAGAGAGAGAGAGAGAGAGAGAGAGAGAGAGAGAGAGAGAGAGAGAGAGAGAGAGAGAGAGAGAGACCACAGCCACTTTTCACCCAGCCAGCTCTAACTCCTCAGGCCTGACTTCAGAAATCCTCCAACTGCAAATCTCAGAGCCTTTCCCAAGCACAGTGACACAGCTCCTCCATCCTAAGCACACAAAAAGATACCTCCTAATAGTATCACTTCCTATGAGCTTCGGGGGAGAGGGGGCAATTATATTCAAACTACCACAGTGGTAATGGCTTCTGTCAGATTCATCCTCAAGCTTGTCTTTTATAGGTTCCTGATTTGCAAATGGAGCCTTTACCACTCTCGAGCAACTCAGAGCTTAGACTGTGTAAGTTAGAGCACAGCCTTTTCATTGATCAAAGGAAGTAAGCACACAAGCAGACCCATGTACCCCAACAGTCAACAACAAACCCAAGTACCCCAACAGTCATTCTTAGGTGATTCTGAGAATCTCTGTTCCTGTGTTCACTCTGAAATCATGGTATAGCTTGACATTTTCAACTTAGAATACCCAGATGATAAAAATATACAATTTTCTTCCATGGAATAAATCATAAAAATTTAATCTTTGCAATTTTCTCTCTCTCTTTTTGAAATAGCTGTTTTCAGTGGCATTTTGACACAAATATCTTTTTTTTGAAAAATGTAACAGTTACAGTCACCTTTGGAAAAATAATTTTGTAGCTTGAGGACTCATTGTAAAGGCAGTCAAGTCACCATTGAGATACAGTTTGACACTATGTACAGCAAAGATGTCTTTCTAAAGATGGAAAGTGTAATGCTTTCACATTTATATTCTAGGATGATTTTATTCTATATATTTTTTTCTTTTACCTTATTCAGCAGCAAACAAATTTAGAGCTATTTGGGATTTTTTCTCTGCTACACTCTGACAAATTTTCCTGATTTCCTACTCTAGGAATCCTTTTCTTTTTTAGCCATGACCAACTTGTCTTCTGTATTTCTATGCCCAGCTTCTTCCCTGTCTTTGGAGGGTGAGCAGGCTAGAGTGGCTGCTTAGACATGAAGGAGCACTGGATAAATGCTGAGATGTTTTCCCTGAAGAGTAGATAGGTAGACAGTTTGTCCTTTCTTTACCGAATGTTAATAGAGGACCAGAGAAGGAAAAATAAGTTAAAAAAAAATGTTTGCCACTTGTTGTGATATATTGTGTATTTAACGAAAATAGTCTAGACTATCAGAGAACAGAGCCACTCACAGAGCCAAGCCATGAATGTCAGTGAATGGTGACCCACACCTTTAATCCTGCCACATGATGGCTTACAACTGACACTCCATCTGGATCTTTGTGAGTTCAAGGTCTAACAGCCAGGCAGTGGCAGCTCACATCTTTAATCCTGTTTCTAGGAAAGTTAAGCCAGAAAGTAAAATAGTTGGACTGGGAAAGAAATATAAAGCAGAAATTCAGCATTCTATCTGAGTAACCAGTCAGGCTGAGAATCCATGAAGATAAGACTTACTCTGTTTGTCCTGAGAAGTTTACTGGGTGAGAATTGACTGTGGTTTGTTTCCCCCCCCCCCCGCCTTTTTTTTTCTATTTCAGCTTTTCCCCAATATCTGGCTCTGAGTTTTTATTATAATATGAAATAGAATTTGTTCATCTATTTCATCTGGCACCCAATGTGGGGCAAAAACCCATGACCCTGAGATTGAGTCTCATGCTCTGCTGACTGATCTTGTTGGACAGTGACTCTGGCCACGTGTAGCTTCAGCTTGTGTGACTTTTTTGAGAATCTGTACCCCAAAAGTTGAACACCAGATATTGCATTAGTTCTATCCATGGGTCACCACTCCCTGACCTTCATGGCTTGGCTATTAGTCTATCCTCTCATATTCCAGGCTAATTTTATTAAATGTACAGTATATCACTATAGCTACTGTTGCTTTTTAAAAACTTTTTCTTTTCTGTGTATGGGTATTTTGCCTACATGTATGTCTTTGTACCACATGCATGCCTAGTACTCTTGGACATATCCTTAGAACTGGAATTATGGATGGTTGTGAGCCACCATGTAGGTACTGGGAACTAATCTTGATCTTTTATGAGAGAGAGAAATATCTTTAACTGCTGAGACATTTTTCCAGTTCCTGCTTTAGTTTCTAAAGAAATATTTAATTTTTTTTCCAGATTTGTCACTCATAAGTTAGCAGAAAGTGCAGATTGTCCCTTCCTTCTATATATCCAGTCTACTCTACTATTAGCAAGTCCCACCAGAGTAGTGTGGAGGACAGCTGATGAACTTAGTTATACTTTAGTACATGAAGACTACATTGTTTAAGATGCTCTTTTGGCGGGATGCATTCATATTGGCTTAGATCAGTATGTCATTTGTCTGTCACCATAATAGCTTGTGCCCTAAGACTCCTTCTGTGTTCTGCCTCCTCATTTCTTTTCTCCTAGTCATTCCTAGAGACCTCTGATTCTGTGAGAGTCTTCATAGGTTTTCACTTTGAAGAGTTGGAATCCTGCAATGGGATACTCAGTCACTTTACCTTTTAGTTGGTTTGGTGCAGCAGATTGTTCACAGAGCATCTTGATATTTTCTGAGCAGCATATTTGCTTAGTAGTTGCTTTTGGGGGCTGGAGAGATGGCTCAGTGGTTAAGAGCACTGACTGCTCTTCTAGAGGATCAGGGTTCAATTTCCAGCACCCACATGGCAGCTCACAACTGGCAAATAAATAAAGTTTAAAAAAAATAGTTGCTTTAAAAAGAGTTTTGTTGACAAATTCAAATAGTGAATGATTATATAGTTTTATTACACAATTTATCATTATTGTTATATAAGGGCAGTTTGAAGCCCCTTACAATTATAAACTTTCAAAAGCATTCATTTTATGTGTGTTTGTGAGCATGTGTACACCCACATGTACACATACATTATCTATCTTAGCCACTTAAATTTTTAACTGAGTGGAATTTAAATGCAACTTTTATTTTTTGATCTCACTGAAGGAGGGGACCTTATAGTGTATTAATTTCTCTTCTGATTTTTGGACTACCCAGGGGTTTACATCCTTGTTTTACCTAGCTTTGGTATTATTTTACACACTGTATGTGTAAAGTCATGGATATAGAATGTATGTGCTGGTCAAAGGATAATTTGCAGGAATCGGTTTTCTCCTACTGTGTGGGTCATGGGGCTCCAGCTGAGGTCGTCAGCTGGCAGAAAGTGCTTGTACTCAATGAACTGCCTTCCTGGCCCAGATCTTTTCTCCATAATAAGTCCATTGCTCTTGTGTAGAGAAGTCCTGTGATCTCAACAGTATGCTGGGCCTCTGATATATATGACTGTCTGATGTTAATACTGTAAACAGTCTTTAAATAAAACTTTTACAATAAAAATTTAAAATGGGCATTAAATATATTTTGGTTATTATTTTTATTGTAGTTCTCAGGACCCAGAATGTGGATTGGGTAATGAAATTTCCTCAGGCTCTGCTGTCAGCGCTGCAAACAGGAACAAGGCACTGTTTCTCTCTGAACTTCACTATTCTTTTGGGAATATGGGACAGCACACATCAGAGATTATTTTAAAGAACCACTAGACTCTTTGTAGGATTTTTGGTTCAGTATAAATAAATCTGAGGAATTGGGTGGGTCTTGAGAGACAGCTCAGTAGTTAGGAGTATTTGCCACTCTTGCCAAGCAGAGGACTGGATCCAGCATCTGCGTGGTGCCTTACAACTGACACTCCATTTCCAGAGTGTCTGACACTCTCTTCTGACCTTTGTGGGCACTAGGCATGCACATAGTGCACACACGCGCGCGCGCGCGCGCGCACACACACACACACACACATGCAGAACACTCAGATAGAAAATGAATATAGATCTTTAAAGAAAAATGTGATGAGTTATTTGGTTATCTTCAACTTTAAAAATAGTTTCTTGGGACTGGAGAGATGGCTCAGTGGTTAAAAGCACTGATTCCCTTTCCAGAGGTCCTGAGTTAAATTCCCAGATCCATATGGTGGCCCCAAACCATCTATAACTGTAGTCTATGAGGTTTAATTCCTTTTTCTGGTGAGCACACATACATGTAGACAAAATACCAATACACATAGAGCATCTTTTTTAAAAAGAAAAATTTTCTTTAGTTTTATAGATAACTAAATTTTTTTTTTAAAAAAAAAAAGCTGAAAAAATGGTTATTTAGCTGTATGTAAGGGGAAAAAAGGAAAGTATTTATTCCTGGGTATGTCTTACTGATTAAACCTGCTTGCATCTTCCTTTGGGATGTGTGCCTGTGTGCTTGGCTCCTAATCATATTTATTACCCACTTGTCAGCTTGAGATGTTGGCCTTTCTTTCAAGAACATGAAATATATTGCTGCATTCTGTATGGACTCAGAGACACATCATTTTCTGTTTATGGAATGAAAAGGCTGGTTTTCCTAGTTCTTATGACCAGTCTGCACATAGTTTAAATCAGCAGGGCAAAGTCAAGACAGGTTGAGAGGTTCTGGGGAAGGGAATAAAAACAACCTTGTTAAATTGAATTCCTCAGGCAGGAAACATAGTAAGTACAGTTTTAGTTTCAATCAAAATGTTCCTCTGTTTCAAAATATTTAGACTGGTCAGTGACAAAATGTATTAATATACACAAAACTTTATTTTTCTCAGTCACAGCAATTCCATAGAAGTATGTAAATGCCATTTGTCATTCCTATTGACATTTTCATTATATTGAATCTCAGCTTGTGTATATCTACTAATTTAGAGTTTTTTTTTTTTTTTCAAAATACAGCATAGGTTTAAGGACTGTATGATGGAACATTCTGTGGCAAAAGATGTCATAATGCACAATTGCTAACCCTGTGGGTAGAAGTTGACAATCCAGAAGGAAGTATCATTAGCACATGAGAAAGAATACAAACAGCTTATATAGGTGTTACCTGAAATCCTGCTGAGGATGGGGAGAAGTCAGTTTGATGAGTGTCTGGAGAAACACATGGTTGAACAGCAGTTCACTTTTGGGAGACATTTATTTGATAAATTTTCCTTTGTAGCAGCCAAAGAAAGTCATTGTAGAGAAAGGAACTAGGAGCTGAAAATAATATTTCAACCCCGCTGCTGGGTTCTCTGGCTAAATTTGAAGAAAATCAGTGATGCTAATATTTTTTGATATCTTCATGGGTGTCTAATAGTAGGACTTAAGATGATAGTAGTGTATAAGGGACTTGAGTCTTGTATATGGAAAGAGTGAATGATATCTGTTGAAGGCTTAGATCATCTTGGTTTTGTTAATTAATTAATTAATTAATTTTACAGCCCCCTCACTGTGTAGCTTTGGCTGGCCAAGAACTTGATAAACAAACCAGGCTGACTTCAGACTCACAGAGATCCACCTGACACTTTCTTTGGCTCATCTTGGATCTCACAAGAATAAAAAATGAGAGTCAGCTATGATTTTATATTGTTATTAGTCTTAAGTTGATCTGTTTAAAGTTGAATGTGAGTCTTGAGAGGTGACTTGACATCACTGGCTGCTTTGCCAGAGGATCTGGGTTCAAATCCCTTCTCTACACCCACATGTAAACCATTTTTAATACCAGTTCCAGAGGATTGATCTGGTGCCTTTTTCTGGTTTCTGTGACCACTAGACATGCATGTGGTACACGGACACTCATACACATAAAATGAATAGAAACTTGCTGTTTCATGCCTGAGCTAAAGAAGTAGAAGACATTGCTCTTTCTTGTGCCTCTGTGCAGCACTGTATTCTGTAGTGGTTTAAAAGGGTCATCTAGATGGGAAGGAACAGATCTGGGCTTTTGTGTGCTGCTAAGCTCAGGATTGTGATCTGTGATTTCCTGGAGTCCTTCTGACCAGCTCACTCCCCTGCTGGCAGTGGTTCTGGGCTTCTGTCCATTGGACTAACTGACCTCCTCTCCCTCTCTTGATGTCTGTACTTATGACAGACTAACTTAAAGGCAAGATCATTTTGTTTACTTTAGTCTTTGTTTCAGTTTTTAATCTGGATCAGAACTTCTCAATTTTCATATACAGTCTATGATTTTGGACATATCTACTCATTTTCCTTCCTATGTGTTTCTGGATTTACTTAATTTTATAACTGTAATGTATGGCCTTACTAGGTAGTGTTGGATCACAGTGGAGCCTGAGTGATGGGGAAGACAGCAGAGATACCAACTTAGGTTAACTTTAAAACAAAGTTTAACAGGACACAGGGGAGTGAGCTTTCTGTTTCTTTGAAGTTTTGAGAAATAGAGATAATGTAAATTGTTAGCTCCAGTTGTAGCATTAGGAGACTATAAGCACTAGGGATCAAGTAGTTGAAGGATTTCTGGAGAATTTTTGCATAAAGACCCATGCAGCAAATAGTATTTTCTGATGATTAATCTGAAAGGTGCATAATAGCATCATGTGGAACATGGGGTGATGAAAAGTATACCATTTAAGAAACCAAATTGCTAGCAAAGTAATGATTATTTTCATTATGGTGATTGGGCTAGAAAGTGATAGATGTTCAGAAACCAATAAAAAAAATTAAAACTTAGTAGTATAAAGATGCTGCATTGAAAGAAGAAAAAGACTCTGTTTTATAATTCTATGACAGTAACAAGTCACTAGGAGAAAAGCCCAATGATGATGTAGGAAATTGCTCAGAAGTGTGATAAATATAACAGCTCAAAAGAAGAGAATTTCAAAATACAATGTCAGTAAGCTTACTTTTGGAAAGCTAATTTGCAAAGAAACAGATTTTGAGAATATATAATAGTATTCTATCAAGGGTATGGGGATATAGGATATACCATCATTGCTATTGCACATAATGTACATAATGGATACCAGGTTATTATTTTGAAGAAGTCTAAGAGCATTTTCTTGTTTATTCCTAAGGTATTTTTAATCTTGATTTCATTTTTTCCTTCTTATTTTGTTTTTTTGAGACAGAATTTCTCTGTGTAGTCCTGGCTGTCCTGGAACTTGTTGTATAGATTAGGCTGGCCTTGCATTCAGAGATCCACCTGCCTCTGCCTCCCTACTACTAGGATTAGAGGTGTGCGTTCCCACACCTGTCATTATTAAGGTATGGAACCCAGAACTTGGTACCAAGAGAAGAAGCATGGAATGAAGTATTACTTTTCCATTCTGCATCCGATGTTCTAAAGTTATCTCTATGTTGTTCTTTTTTCACTCTAGCAGGACAACCAGAGAAAACTTTAAAATGATGAAAGATCTGGACTCACAGTTCTGGAGGCTTTAGTTCTGACTGCTTTTAGTACTGATGAGGCAGAATGTTATGGAAGTAGGAGCATTGTGATAGGGGAGGTGCCTATCTGATACTTGGTAGGAGGTCAAAACACAGCCCAGGGCAGTAGTGCACACCTATAAAACCTCAACACTTGGGAGACAGACTCAGGCAGGTCTGAGTTTAAGTCTAGCCTGGTGTACATAGAGAGTTCTAGAACAACCCGGGTTATATAATGAGACCCGACTCCAACCAGCCAACCAACCAGCCAGGCAGCCAGCCAGCCAGCCTGCCAACCAACCAATCTACTCCAACAAAGCCGTACCTCCTAATAGTGTCATGTCCTTTGGGGGCACTTTCTTTCAAACCACCACAAAGGAATAGTCTGATAAATCTTGTTTTGTTCATGGCTAATCAGTTTCTATTAGAAATACTTAATTCAGTCAAAGGGGAAAGAAAAATCTACTCTCAAGTGTTGTTATACAACAGAAAGCTTAGAAATGTTGGGTTATTTGAAGTGAATTCAGTCTTGGCCAAAGTTTAATATCTATTAGCACTTTTTGCAATTTTGAAAAGTATGATTTAGATATGAAAATAAACCATACACATGCACACACATTGTGCAAACTAAAGTCACCTGAGACAAGGGAACCTCAATAGAGGAATTGGGTTAGTGATCATGTCTATTTTCTTGATTAATGACTGATGTGGGCTGGCCCAGCCTACTGTGTAGAATGTCCCCCAAGTGGTCCAGGGCAAGTTGAGTAAGTAAGCAGAAGCATTCCTCCTTGATTTCTGTCTTCTCTGCAGGAATTCTTGAACTGAGTTCCCTCAGTGTTGGAATGACCGGGACATGTAAACCAAATACAGTCTCCACGTTGGACTCATCAGTGTTCCATCATGGCAGCAGCAGGCAAACTAGGAGATACTTTCATAAAATATTAACTTCGTGGCAATATCATTTAATATTATATTATTGTTTAGAGTGTTTTTAAAATTTACATTTATTTATTTTTGTGTGTGTCCCATGTATCATGGTGTACTTAATGAGCTCAATGGACAATTTCAATGTTTTTTTTTTCCTCCTGCCATGTCAGTTTTGGGGACAACTTAGGTCATCAGGCCTGGTGACAAGTGCATTTATGTGCTAACCCATCTCATTAGCACATGTTTGGGTCTGACTGGTTAGAAAATTTGCTGTTTAGGGCTAGTGCCTTGAGACTAGGGGTGGTCTTAATGCACAGAGAGGGCCAACTCAGCACTTGGCTCAATGTACACCTAAATGGTTATTTTGTTTGTTTGTTTGTTTATTTATTGTGTGTATTATTGTTGTTAAGCTTTTGTTTTTTTTCCTGCAGTGGCCAGGCAAGCAAGTACTTCATCACCAAGTCATGCCCCAGCCTCACAATACAGGTTTTTGTTCCCAAATTAATGTGACCAAGTTGAACATCAGTTTGTTTTAGGTAGGACCTGCCAGCTGCAGTAGATGATGGTTGTTTGGTGGTAGTTATAGTAACACTGTATTTGAATAGTAGAGCATATCAATGTAGTTTTGAATGTTTAATAGGTAAAGTACTACAGGAAAATAAAGTAGTTTAAACTTAATTGCAGTTTGAATTTAAAAGGAGGGTTGATTTTCAAGTGCTTTGCTCTGTGTTTGCTTTTATATTTGCTGAAAATATTGTACATGAAGATTATGCTTTGAACACTGTAAAGTGTTTTTCCAGTATTAACAAATGATTGCAGGAAATGTGGTACTTGAAAGGTCATGCTGATTTTCTGACACTTATAATTTTATATTTTGTACATATTGTTGAGTCTTTCAGGCTTCTGCTTGCGTGCTTAACGATCCAGGTACAAAGTGTAAAAGGGAAATTGCAAAGGGCACAGTGCTTGGGAGTGCACATATCTTTCGGCTTCTTTTGTTTGACAGAAATTTCAAGTTCTGCAAGGTCATTGGGAAGAGAGAAAAGACAGCATGGTTAGGGCCTTCTGCACTTACCATGTCCACAGACGACCCAGATTACATTCCTCTGTTAATTGATGTAGCTTATAGATTTCCTGTGTTACTCTGTCTCCCACCTGAGCACACTTGACATCCTGTTTACACAGTTGACTGTCTTTTTCCAGTTTCATCGATGACACTGAGGCATCTGGTGCTAGCCTTCTGCCTTAGGTTTCCTGGAGGTGGTGACTGACTGGGAGGTGTCTAGTGTAGCAGTGCTGAAACAGGCCACAGGCTGGTCATGGATAATACGGTGGTTCAGTGTAACATTTCAATGAGGTACTTAGAATGGCATGTATTATGTTTTATTATCCTTAATATAGTGACAGAATGCTTTAGATATCACTGAATATTCTTTACCAATCAGAGACTTTTGTTTTATTGCTCTTACAATAAAGTGGTTATTTACAGCATTCTCTTTTCTCAATTAATTCTCAATGAAGACTTTCTTTATAGTCTGGAGATTTATCCACAACTTGTGGGAAACTGATGTTGATTGGTTTTGTTCACAATGAATCACTATCTTTATTAAAGATGAAAACAACCCTCACTGTATTAGTTGTCACAGTTCATGTGACTATTGTGACTATTTAGTATTTTTACTGATAAGTTTTGGCCAATGAAAAAATAAGTATTTAAGTATTTCCTGGAGGATTCTGTTTGCTTCATCTAACTCTTTTTGTTTGTTTGATTTTTGGTTCTTTTGAGACAGGGTTTCTCTGTGTCCTCTGGGCTGTTTTGGAACTTGGCCTGTAGATCAGGCAGGCTGGCCTTGAATTCATAGATCTTTCCTGTCACTGCCACCCAGGTGTGTACCACTACCACAGGATAATTTTTAATTTTTTTAAGATTTCTTTTTTATATATTAGAGTGTTTTGTTTGCATATTGTATGTGCGTCATCAGATCCTGTGAACTAGCATTACAGGAGATTTTAGGCCATCATGTGAGTACTTGGAGTTGAACCAGGGTCCTACTGCTCCCAACCACTGAGCCATCTCTCCAGCTCCTAGTGTCATCTCAGTTTTTTTTAAACTATATTTATTTATATTTATTTGCTTTGGTGTTTGCCTGGAACTGGAACTACAGACAGTTATGAGCTGCCATGTGGGTGCTGGGAATAGAACCCCGGTCCTCTGGAAGAGCAGTCTGTGTTCTTAACCGCTGAGCCAACTATCCAGCCCCAACATCTCAGTTTTATAACTGACTTTCATCTATGATTTTATTATGACTGGTTATGCTTGCTATGGAAAAGTAAAATAACTATTTTTAAAAAGTTTCTCAGGTAGTAAAGGTCTTTGGATGATTTTTTTCCCCCTCAGAACAAAGCTACATTAGGTTCTGAACAACTTTATTATTCAAAGCTGATAAATACTAATTTAAATTTATTCAAATTTATATATGGCTCACATATTTTTATCTATTTCATATACTCACGAAGACCCATCAAATTTATACTGGATTTTCTTTCTAAGCCATTTGTTGTAACAGCTATTGTTATGATGTTATTGGATATTAATGAGACAATAAAAATAAGTTTTTTACAAAATGG
Organism: Sigmodon hispidus; assembly: GCA_004025045.1. Taxonomy (NCBI): domain Eukaryota; kingdom Metazoa; phylum Chordata; class Mammalia; order Rodentia; family Cricetidae; genus Sigmodon; species Sigmodon hispidus. The sequence continues at coordinate 83,276 of PVIH01004953.1, read as the reverse complement.
GGGAAGTCAGAGAATTATTCTTAGGACTATTAGACTGTTAAGATGAAAATCACCTTTTTGCTGGCTAGTATGAAGCAAGTTAATAAATAAGCTTTATTTATTATTGCTATACCTTTTTGATAAATGAATTTGTATTTATCTTTGTTACTGAAAGCAGGAATATAGTAGAAGCCTTGGCAAATGTGTTTCTTGCTCCCATGGTATCCAGTCAGACACTTGATGTGTGTTTTCATTAAATTGTTATGGGTAGTAAGTAAAGATCAGATGAACAAATGTATCAGTTATCTTAGACATGTGTGTGACTTTTGAATGTGTTGGCCTTGCAACAGACATCAGAAGTAACTTTGCCCTGAGGGAGGGCTCTTCTTACCTGAGAGGTTAATATCTGAGCAAGATGATGTCAGATGCCTACTCCTTGGCATAGCTCAGACTTATCGAAGTTCTCTTAGTTCTAATTCTGTGCTGATTGTGTGAAGAGGGAAAAGGTTCAGCCTAGGAGTAACAGGGCACTTTGTTTAGAAGTGATACATGGGAGTCTTTTCATCGTCAGGCAGGCTGTTGGCTTGCAATGGGACATTCTGGAATTCTGTTCATTCACTTTCTTCGTCATTCTTCTGGCTGTCATTGTGAGGAATGTCTGCCATTTACTGCACAATCATACCAAGCTGGCTTTTCATCGATACTGTAAATGGGTGGTAATAAAAACCTTATCTACAATTAAATAAGCAGCCAACATACATTTATAATTTCATTGTAGAGCTTGAAAATGCTTAGGAAAATTCTAAGAACGTTTGGATACAGACAGTGGAGTAAGTTGTGGGGTGTGAGGGAATAGATGTCCGTATGAAATGACTAAACTGGCAGTGCTGTTTGTCAGACACAGGTGTAGTTAGAGAGGGCCAGAGGGGCTGGAGAAGGAAGAGGGCCTGTCAGTCAGAAGCCTTGGGAGGTTCCCCCAAAGAGATGAAAATGAGGTTTGTGGCTTCTTGGATCAGCACATTTCATAATCATGCGTGTTCATCTCCAAAGCGTTCAGATCCACCTAACTGAGATCGCAGAGCTCCAGCTTGATGGCAGGGGTTTCCATGGCTTCCATCCCTCAACACTGTTGTGAACAGGGTGGCAAAAGGCTTCTGTGGGAGGGAATTCCGCTTGTCATTTCTCCTCAGTTTGTCCCCCAGCACACTGATTCCCCCCTGGTTTCCTGAAGGTTGAATGATGAACCGTTCTGGTTTCACTTGCCCATTCCCTTGGTGTTTCCTGGTTGCCAAGTAGCAAAAACTTCCCACTGGATGTGAGCTTGGTGGACCATTTCCATTTAAGGTGATCTTTTTACTACGTGAGGTGGGCTGTTTGTCTGCAATATATAAAACAGCTGTGGCTGGTATTTACAGTGGGCTGTTCTGTTCCTCAATTAGATCATTTTGGCATTATATATTATGGTTCATTAACTTGAAGATTTGTATATAAACAATGCCATTAAGTATAGTAAGATAAGTACATTTAGAAATAGCTGCATGAAAGTATAAATATATTCCTCAAACCTAAGTTCTTTTCCCTCTGCTGGGATATTTCTGCATTCTGATGGCATTTCTCATTTTATCACAAACACAGACCCATAAACCTGACAGAGATGAATTTAGTATAATGAAGAAATATGGAAGACATTAGGACTTGAATTATACTACAAACATCCAGCCCCCACTGCTTCTTCTAAGGCAGGGGCTCTAACTTCTTCTTCTTTTTTTTTTTTTTTTTTCCCCTTTTCCTCTTCTTATATAGTGAATTTCTCACAAACAAAATCTTTCTTAGAATACCATTCTTTAGGAATAAATCAGGTGGCTGTGTTGAAGGCAGGCAGTGGTCTTCTGCCTGTTTGCTTTAGCTCTTGCATGTCGGGGACTCTGGATACCTCAGAGCTCTGGTTAAAAGTCATTGCCTTTTTTCTCCCAGGTGTGCTGGTGCATTCCCTTTATCCCAGAATTTAGAAGGCCATGGCAGGAGGATCTTTGGGAATTTGAGACCAGCTTGGGTTACATAGTGACTTTAAGGCAAGCCTGGGCTACATGGTGGGACAGCTTCTTTAACCAATCAAGAAGCAAAAACTGCAACCAGGGCCTGGAGAGATGCCTCAGAGGTTAAGTAAGAGAGCTTCTGGCTGTAATGGAGGACTTGAGTCTGTTCCTAGAAGCTGTCTGTGTAAGGGCAGGAGGGAGAGCAACCTGACTGCCTGTAACTTTCTCTTCTTCTGGCTGCTGTGGCCACCCCCATAGTTGCATATATTCACAAAAGCAGACAGACAGAAACATGCTAAAAGTATTTTAAAAATCAAACCAAGTAAAAGAAAACATTAACAAAAAACTTTTAAGGAAAACCCAAGTAAGCTATATTATATGATCTTATCTCAAAAGGATACCCAAGCCAAAGGCCAATCAAAACAAAACTTCAAATACAAAAATGAAAACCATCATCATTTAAAGAAAATTAAACTAAGTACCTGCTTGGGTAACTCTTTTTCCCATTGTGTATATATAACATGTATCACATTCAAAGTATGATTTTTGATGGCTTATATGGACAAGAAATTATGAGTTCAGCTTAGTAAAGTAATTATAAACTAATAATAAATTATAGGAAGTATTGGGCTGGAGAGATGGCTCAGAGGTTAGGAGCACTGACTGTTCTTCCAGAGGCCCTGAGTTCAATTCCCAGCAACCACATGGTGGCTCACAACCATCTATGATGACATCTGGTACCTTCTTCTGTATACTGTCTACATAATAAATAAATAAATCTTTAAAAGAATAAACTATAGGAAATATTTTATTTTTTCAACCAAGAACACTAAACAGATATTTAAGGGCAAGATACTGAAGTATCACAGTGAATGAATCTTTATTCTCACAGAATGTGTAGTTGATGGAAGATAAAGGTGAGAAAATAAGATGTGGCAAATACCATGCTAGAGGAGGTACAGGGTGTTGTAGGAGCACAGAGTGGGACATTTAACTCAGGCTTAGAAAGTCTGACTGGAGTGCTGGGTCCACAGTCATCTATACTGACTTGCAGGATGCATAAGAGCCTAGAGGAAGAACATAGGTAATTGATTGAAAACACAAAGTGTTGGGTATACATTGTGGTACTGACAGGGCAGAGAAAATGAGACCAGGATCTTGTCACTGTTAGCCTGAGTAAGTGGTCTTCATTCTATTTTAACAAGGAGTTGAAAGATTGAAGTCAGGAGGTAGGCCACTGTGGCTCACTAGCTGTTGACAGCTGGATGATGAGCATTCTGTGGGTGTCAAAGGAACATAGAAGGGTCCAGAAGAGCTAAGAGTGTGTTTTCCTATAGTATTTGATCACAAGTTACATTTATAGATTTGTTCTTCATTTTATTTTTGGCCCCCTTACCTTATCACAAGGTTAGATTGTTTCAGAGGTGCTATGCATAACATTGAGTATCTGTATAGGTACCCAGATGTGCCTCCATTCTCCCAGCATGGTTTGATGGCTGGTATCCAGACAAACTCCACAGATGTTTACTGATGTGTAAGGAATGGATGCTGAAGAAGGAGAGGCAAGATGAAAGTTTTTATAATGTTTTTTTTTTTTCCCTAGACTTTTCCATTTTGTCGGTGTACATTTTCATACAGCCTTCAAATTTGTGGGCTTTCTGTTTTATTACTGATCTTCAGTTCATTCCAGTTGGGTATGGAGAGGTACAGAACAATTAAAAACTAACTCAACTCCACTGTTAATCTTTTGAAATTAGTGTACAAGCACAGTTTATGAATTTAAAAGATTTTTTTTGTAACTACAGAGGGAACATCATGTGAGCATTCTCATAAAAGTGAAATATCCTTAAATATTTTCAGTATCATTTTATTTAGGTTATATTTTTTAATAATTTCTGACAGTCTCATACATGTATATAATGGATTTTGGTTATTTTCATCCCTGTTACATTCCTCATCCCTTCCCTCTCCTACTGAGTGCCTTCCTCCCAACATGGCTTATAATATATTTTTGACCACAGATTATATAAATTAAACTAGTATTTTTTTTTAATTTTAAAGATTTATTTATTATACAGAAGAGAGTACCAGATATCATCATAGATGGTTGTGAGCCACCATGTGGTTGCTGGGAATTGAACTCAGGACCTCTGGAAGAACAGTCAGTGCTCTTAACCTCTGAGCCATCTCTCCAGCCCCCAAATTAAACTAGTATTATCTAGTTACCATTTGAAGCTGCACTTCCCTGACTTTAATAGTGGCAAGACCAGAAAATAAGGTGATTCCATGTCTGTTGTTGGTACTGATTCCCTACGGTGTCTGTCCAGTGGGAACACCTTCAAGCAGGAAGCTGCTTCCATCTTTTCCCAGAACACTCATTTTACTGACTGCAGAATATGGTATTTGAGGTTCAAATTCCCCCCTCATGTCTTTGTGCTGCATTCAGTGGCTGTTGGAGGATAGTTAGTAAAGCCTGGGGCTGTGTCTGAGACACACTCATTCCATCCCCCACATCATGCTTTCTTGGCTTCCCATGTCCTTTTTATTCATAGTGAGCACTCTGGCTCCCAACTAATACTATGCTCATTTATTCTATGCTGTAGTATATCCAAAAGATTTTCTTTATTGTGTGTATTTCTCTTGTTTGGAATCCTTCCTGGGGGAGGTACTGCATTCAAAACTCAATTGGATCAGTCTTTTACTAACACAGTTACTGGCTGTTTATTCTCTTACTAGGTTAGGTTTTTAAGTGTGTGAAATGACAAGGTTTTTAAGGGTGTGAAATGACATTTCTTATATATGCATTGTGGATACTCAGCTGTGTGATGTGAACTAATGCTAGTGAGAATGCTTGGCCCTGCATTTGATATTTTCTCATTATAATTACTCAGTGAAGCTAAATGAACTGAAAGTCTCATCTTTGTTTCTGCTCTCCTGATATGAGAATGTCTTTCTGTATGCTGTGAATATCATTCTTTAAATAAAGGGACTGTTTTGGCTTATGTATAAGTAGGTGGAGGAATCAGAGCATAGGTAAGAAAAGGAGGGCTCAGTTAAGACAGAGACTCCATCCAGATGCCCAGGAAGAAACATGTAAGGTAACACAGGTGAGCCACGGGCCATGTGGCAGGACAGATTAATGGAAATGGGTTGAATTAAGATGAAAGAACTGGCTAGCAATATGCTTAGGCCTTAGGTCAAACAGGATGAAATTAATGTAAGTGTCTATGTGTTTCTTTGGGACTTTGGGATTGCTGGGCCAGATAAGCAGTGGTGGGCAGGTCCAAACCATGGAACTAGGTGGGCCAGAAACCTCTTTTCTACAGTCTCCCTCCCCTAGACATCTTCCTTTTTATTTTCTTTACTCAGAATATAGAGGAATTTCTATTACTAACGAATGCCTCATATGCATTCCTGAAAATCCTCGACTCCTTGAAAATTTTATTGTTCAAATTATAGTGCTCATAAGGAAAATAGAGCTTGGAACAGATAACTAGGAATTGGTCTAATTTTTATAAATATACCTAACAAAACAGCAGTAGATTCAAAAAGAAAAACCAAGCAAAAACCCTAACCCTAACCCTCTCACCCCCTATTATTTGTTTTAATCTTTTTTTTTATTTAAAAAGTTTTTTTTCTATACCCCCTACTGCTCCTCCTCCCTCCCTTCTCCCCCCCCCCATTCTCCTTCAGCCTCCCTTTACCCCATCCCTCCCTCCACTCCCCAGGGAAGGCAAGGAATTCCAAGGTGAGTCAGTTCTGGGCTGGCATATTCTATTGAAGTAGGATCAAGTTCCTCTTCCAAGTATCAAGACTGAGAAAGGTGTTCTTCTGTAGGGAATGAGCTCCAAGATGGCAGCTCTTGCACCAGGAATAAGCTCTGGTCCTACTGCAGGAGGCTCTACAAACTGCCCAAGTCACACAACTGTCATCCACATTCAGGGGGCCTAGTTCAGTCCCATGTAGGTTCCTCAGCTGGTAGGTCCAGCGTCTGAGCTCATGGTAGCCACAGCTGTCTCTGTATGTTCCCCCATCGTGACCTTGGCCCTTCTCTGAACTATCTTTTAGTGACTTTGTGTTACAATATTTTATGCTAGTTGCCTTTTAATCTTCTTCGTGTATTAAAAAGTATTTTTTATGACACTGAGAACTAAGTCCTGTGCATTGCCCATATCAAACAAGAACAATACCACAGAACCATTGCTCCAGCTCATATTTTAAAGTTTTTATTTATTTTTTTAACAGGTTTGTTTTTGTTTTTTTTTCACCATTTCTTTTTTTTTTTATTTTACTTATTTTTATTTATTTGCCTTGGTGTTTGCCTGGAACTGAGAACTGGAACTACAGACAGTTGTGAGCTGCCATGTGGGTGCTGGGAATTGAACCCCAGTCCTCTGGAAGAGCAGTCCGTGTTCTTAACCGCTGAACCATCTCTCCAGCTCCTAAAGTTTTTATTTTTATGTTTTCCAGTTTTTCTAAAATGTACAGAAAGGACTCCTTTTACCCTTAAAAAGATTGTTTAATATATTTATTAATGTTTCATTGATCTGGAATTTATGTTCATATGTAGACTGAAATACCTGTTTTTGGTCCCTGGCCTTTCAAAATGTAATCAATCATTTGTTAAAGTCTTTCTCTTTCAGCACACCAAATTTGTATTCTTGGATCTTTTAGCCTTTTTCTGGATTTGTTCTATATTAGTTAAATCTGCAAAACAAATCACCCCAAGTATACTAGGTTAGAGTATTGATCATCTCTTATAGTTTCTGTGGGTCAGAAATTTAAAAGCAGCTGGGCTCTACAGGCCTGGTTGAGAATCCCATTTCAGCTTGAAGCTGTTGGCCAAGCCATTATCGTTGTCAGGACTACCTGACCTGGATGCTCTCACAGCGTTGCTGGTTAGTAGGTGCTGGTTATTGGTGGGTGAGAGGAGGTGGGAGGGAGGGAGGTAGGTCTCAGTTCCTCTTTCAGGACAGAATGGATGGCCTGTAATGGGGTTTGTATAGGAGGAAAGTACAAAAGGGCAGGAGTTCCTGGAAGAAGCCATCCATTTCATGACTAGTGCCAGAGCATAGAGAATGTTGTTGTTATTATTATTATTGTTATTACTATTATTATTATTTGCTAGAGGGCAGCTACATCTAATTCACTGTTAATGGAAGGAGAATTAGATGTTACTTTTACCTGTTATAGAACTCACAGACATTAAAACAAAACCAAAAAGCAAAACCACAGTTTCTTTGTTCTCTCTCTGTTTCTTTCCTTCTCTCTTAGGCACACACACACTGTTATTAATCATAAGTTTTATAATAGTGACTTTAACATTTTATTTTAAGCGTATGAGTATTTTGCCTGTCTGTGCATGCCTGGTACACTGGAGGCCAGAAATTGGCGTCATATCCCCTGGAACTGGACTTATGATGTTTATGAGCCACCATTTGGGTGCTGGAAATAGAACAGTCAGTATCCTTAGTGGCTGAGCCATATCTCCTGTCCCTATACACCAGCCCCTTATATTTAAAGTCTCATATCACACTGGTAGAACGCCTCATTGTTGGTATGCTGTACTGTTTTGAAAGCCATTGTGTCTCAGTAGTTAAGCATCTAAAAAAAAGTATGGGAAATAATATTGATTAAAATGGTGATATGTTGTCTGCATCTCATATTTTTTGGTATTACATAGTTGGGACCATTGTATTTCATTGGGCATGTTCTTTAGAGCAGCATTCTTAAACATTGTTTTATACCGTTTTGTGCTTTCACAAATAATTCTGAGTATTTTGATGGACAGATAGATAGACATAGTAACTTAAGGGCATTGCATGTTTAAAATTTCACAGGTTTGAAAACAGTGTTTTAGGTATCTTGAATAGCATCCTCTCTACTGTTTGAGCAAATAATCACCAATCAGAAGGCATTTCTGTGGGGAGCAGTCTTACCAGCATCCCAGCCCCATATGCTCCAGTACTCATCAGAGGCTCATTATAATCCTTGGCCTTTCTGTGCAGCGGGCACTGGGGTCTGGGTAGTGCTGTGTTCCATCTGCCTGGGTCTTCAGGTGTCCCCGATTGAGCTTCTTTGCATGGTGGCCTTGGATGTATTTGTTTATCTATTTATTTATTTAATTTTTATTTCTACCTTGGTCTTTGTTGTCATTTTAGCAAGTGCTGCCTGTTTTCATAGGTGTGAGCATCACACATTCATGCGTTTAAGTTCACAGCACCTCAGCCATCCCAGTCATGACAAAGGAGGGTTTTCATTTTAATTATTATTATTATTTCTGTGCTTTTTCCTTAAATCACATAAATCTTTTTCTTTGGCGTGCATCTCTATCGAGGACTAAGCCTGGCCACTGCTGGGTGAGCTTCCCTGCGGACCTTGCAGCTGCCATAGATGGGCTGCAGGCACTTTTCCAAATCTTCCAACTATGCTTTGGACAGGTTTTATTTTTGACAGAGTAATCAGAACCTAATGTCCTTTCATGCTACAGGAGTTTATGTTTCTAATTTTTTTCTCCACGGGCTTTTGGGTTGTTTATTATTTAGGATTAAGGAAAATATATTACTAATTTTTTAAATATATAAAATAAAGCCATTTGTTTTTCATATATCAATCCCCTTGCTCTCCCTCACTTCTTCCTCCCGATCCCTTCTTGTCAGCCTTCAGCCTAACTCATCCCCATTCCCCCATCCCCTTCCCCAAAAGGGCAAGAAGTCCCAAGGTGATCAGCTCAGCATCCACTCCAGGCAGGTCCCATTTCCTCATCCTAATGTCAAGACTGGGTTAGATGTTCCTCTGTAGGGAGTGGGCTCCATAATGCCAATCCACTTATAAAAACACAGTCTGATGCCTCCCCTAGAGGCTCCACACACTGCCCATGCCAGTGGACAGTTGCCTATCCTTGGAGGGCCTAGTTCCTTGTCAGTGGCTGTTCTTAATTCGTTGAGCTCCCCAAAGCTCCAGCCAGCCATCACTCATTTTCCTCATAGTCCTTATCCCCTTGCTTATACAGACTCTCCTCCCCTGCTCTCAGCTGGACCAGGGACTCAGCCCAGTGCTCAGCCATGTGTTTCTCTCTGCCTCTACCTCTATTCATTGTTGGGTATAAGTTCTGTGATGGCACTTGGGGTGGCTATTCATTTGATTATAGGGGAAGTCCTGTCTAGACCACACCTTCACTATTGGTTAGAGACCTAGCCAGGGACATCCTGTGGGTTCTTGGGGGTTTCCCTAGCACCCGGTCTCTTAACAACTCCACATTGGCTTTCTCTATTAAGATCTCCATCTCTTTTTTTCTCCCTCTTTGTTGCTCCTCTCACTCAGTCATCTCCTTCTCACATGATTTGTTCCCACCTCTTCTTGATTGTGGCCCCTTATGCTCCCGATTAGCTAAGGAGATCTTCTCTATTTTCTCTTCCTAGGGGAATCCCTGGATGTCTCTCTTAAGTTCCTTCTGATCCCAAGCTTTTCAGGGGTTGTGGTTTGCAATTTGAGTGTTCTTTGCTTTTTGTCTAAAGTCTGCTAATGAGCAAGTACATTCCATGCTTATTTTTCTGGGCTTGTGATACCTTGCTTAGGTGGATATTCTCCAAATCCATCCATTTGCCTGCAGATTTTAGGATTTTTGTTTTTGTTTTTGTGCTGAGTAGTACTTCATTGTGTACATGTACCAGATGTACCACAGTTTGTTAATCCATTCTTCAGTTGAAGGGCATCTAGATTGGTTACAGGTTCTTGCTATTATGAATAATGCTGCTATGAACATAGTTGAGCTAATGTCTTTGGAGTGTGCCAGTTCATACTTTGAGTATATGTCCAATAGTGGTATTGCTGGGTCCTTGAGGAGATTGATTCCCAGTTTTCTAAGAAACTGCCATCCTGCATTCCAGAGTGGCTGAACAAGCTTACACTCCCACCAACAATGGAGGAGTGTTCCCCTTGCTCCACAACTTCTCCAGCATAGGCTGTCCTCTATGTCTTTTATCTTAGCCAATCTGACAGGTATAAGATGGTATCTCAAGGTTGTTTTGATTTGCATTTCTCTGATGGCTAAAGATGTTGAGCAATTTTTTTAAGTGCCTTTCAGCCATTTGTAATTCTTCTGTCGAGAATTCCCTTTTTAGTTCTGAACCCCATTTTTTAATTGCATTATTTAAGGTTCTAGTTTCTTGAGTTCTCTATATATTTTAGAAATCAGTCCTGTGTCAGTTGTAGGGTTGGTGAAGATCTTTTCCCATTCTGTAGGCTGTCATTTTGTCTTATTGACAGTGTCCTTGGCTTTACAGAAGCCAACTTCTGTAAAGTTTCTCAGTTTCAGGAGGTCCCAGTTATTAATTGTTCCTAGTGTCTATGTTGCTGGGTTATATTTAGGAAGTGGTCACCTGTGCCAATGCATTGGAGGGTATTTACTACTTTCTTTTCTGTTAAGTTCAGTGTAGCTGGGTTTATGTTGAAGTCTGTGATCCACTTGGATTTGAGTTTTGTGCAGGGTGATACGTTTGGATCTATTTGCATTCTTCTACATACTACCATCCAGTTATGCCAACACCATTTGTTGAAGCACTGTCTTTTTTCCATTGGATATTTTTGGCCTCTTTGTCAGAAATCAGGTGTTCATAGGTGTATGAGTAAATGTCAGGGTCTTTGATTTGATTCCATTGATCTACAAATCTCTTTTCTTTCCAGTACCAGGGCTGTTTTTATTACTATGGCTCTATAGTATAGCTTCAAGTTGGATGATGATGCCTCTTGAAGTTATTTTATTGAGCAAGATTGTTTTGGAAATCCTGGGTTTCCTGTTATTCCATATGAAGTTGTGTATTGCTCTTTCAAGGTCTGTAAAAAATTGTGTTTGGATTTTGATGGGAATTGCATTGCATCTGTAGATTGCTTTTGGTAAAATTGTCATTTTTACTATGTTGATCCTATTTATCCAGGAACATGGGAAGTTTTTCCATTTTCTGATATCTTAAATTTCTTTCTTGAGTGACTTAAAGTTTTTGTTGAAGAGGCCTGCTATTTCTTTGGTTAGAATTACACCAAGGTATTTAATGCTATTATTAAATTAATGCTATGATGTTTGCAGCTATTATAAAGGATGATGTTTCTCTTATTTCTTTCTCAGCTTTTTTATCTTTGGTGTATATGAGGGCTATTGATCTTTTTGAATTAATTTTTTATTCTGCTACTTTGCTGAAGGTGTTTATGAGCTTCAGGAGTTCCCTGGTAGAATTTTGGGGGCTACTTATGTAAATGATCATATCACCTGCAAATAGAAATAGTTTGAGTTTTTTCTTTCTGATTTGTACTCTCCTAATCTCTTATTGTTCTCCTATTGTTTTAGCTAAAACTTCGAGAACTGTATTGAATAGATAACGGGAGAGAGGATAGCCCTGTCTTGTTCCTGATTTTAGTGGATTGCTTTGAGTTTTTGTTCATTTAGTTTGATGTTGGTTTGATTATGGTGAGCAGACTTTTTTTGTGGATCTAATCTATTTGGTGTTCTGTAGACTTCTTGCATCTTTATAGGCATTTCCTTCTTTAGGTTGGGAAAGTTTTCTTCTATGATTTTGTTGAATGTATTTTCTGTGCCTTTGAGTTGGTGTTCTTTTTCTTCTTTGATTCCAATTACTCTCAGGTTTGGCCTTTTCATGATATCCCAGATTTCCTGGACATTTTGTGTTTTGACTTCTTTGGTTTTAGTGTTTTTTCTTTAACTGATGTATTTATTTCTTCTTTTGAGTCTTCCACTCCAGTGACTCTCTCGTCCATCTCTTGAATTTTGTTGGTTACACTTGAATTTGTGTTTGTAGTTCCTTTTTTCAGGTTTTCTATTTCTAGCTTTGCATTGGTTTGTGCCTTCTTTATTACTTCTGTTTTTATTTTTAATTCTTAGAATGCTTCTGTCACCTGTTTTCTTTTTTTCTTTTTCTTTTTGTTTTTTTTTAATTTTCTTTCAGGGATTTGTTCATCTCTTCCAATTTTTTATTTGTATTTTCTTCTATTTTTTTATATCCTCTTTTAAGGCTTCTATTAGTTTTATAAAGCTGTTTTTTAAGGTCATTTCCTTCTGTTTTCTCTTCATTGTTATGTTCAGGTCTTGATGCTGAAAAACCACTTGCTTCTTCTGGTGGTGCCTTGTTGATCTTTGTATTGTTGTATGCATTCTTGCACTGGTATCTGCCCATTGTTTCCTCAGTTCACTCTTGGTCAGTTCTCAGTTGGCTCTTAATCAGTTGTATGCCTGGGGGTTCTTATTCAGCTGTGTTTCCAGAGGCTCAGCTGCTCCTGTGCAGTTGCAGTGTGATAATGCCCATTACAATTTGGGCAGGGGATGGCTTGCAGTGTCTGTGTTTTGCTGGAACTTGGCCTTCGGGGTGTTCTCCCAGCTTTCTTTGGTTTAGGGTGGAGCTTGGTGTGGTTGGGGTATTGTAGAGGTGTCCCTGGCCCAGTGTTTAGAGAGTAGTAAGGTCTCTGCTTGGTCTGAGGGACAGGATGGCTCTCGCCTCTTACCTGTGTGTCTAGAGCCTTAGCTGGTCTCATATAGTCGCCTATGTTTCTAATTTTTACATTTCCCATTTTATGAATAATCTTAGCAGTCCCTGGGCTAGTATAACTTAGTTGATTTCATAACAGTTTTCCAGTCCCTCTATTTTGGGAAACATTTTCTTCTCATGTGTATCTGTGGTCTGGATTTGAGAAACCTCCTACTTACTCAAAACCCTGACCAAACCCTCATCTCATTTCTTCTAAGAACTTGAATTGATACATTATATTCACTTGAGCCAATTTTAGTCTCATAGAGTAAGCATCACTTTTGAAGCATCAAGAGTAGAGATGAGTATAGGATTATCATGAGAACCTGGAACCATGTTCTGTGTGGGTTGGTCATGTGTTCACTTGTGTATGTACATGTGTGTCCCTAATTGTGCAGGCCCACGATTGGCATGGTTGCCCCTTTTTTCTTTACCTCATGAAGATGAAAGGTCCTATGATGAACCCAGAGCTCCTCATTCCTGCTTGTCCAGGGAAACAGTTTGTTCCAGAGACCCCATCTCTGTTTCCTATCCTTGAGATCACAGGAAGGCTACCATGTGCACCTCTGTGGATCTCAACTCTGGTCTTGATATTTGCATGGCAAGGCGTTACTTGCTGTCTCCCAAGCCCTAGAGACACAATCTTAAAAAATCAAACAAAATACAAAAAAAAGGTTGTACTCACTGTTGATCTCGAATGAGCCCTTGGACTAGTCAGTTGGATATCGACAAATATCCAGGAGACTTGAATGGGAAAGAGCACCAGAGTGCGGGCCCACATGTGATGGGCCAGGAGGTAAGAAGAGGCTAATTTCCGAGCCCTCCTTCATAGCCCTCCTCTCCTGTCTTGGCTGCTGTTCTCCAGGTTCTCCTTCTGCCTCATTTTGCTCATTTGTGCTAACCTTTCTAGGTCCTGATAGTTATCTTAGTATCTTCTCTTACTTTCATTTTAAAAATTACATTATTTATTTATGTGATGAGGGCATGTACCACAGCACAGGAGATGAGGTCAGAGGGCCTTGTAGGGAGTGTATTCTGTCCCTTTCATGTTTATGTATGCCTGGGGGTGAACTAGGTTCCTGGGGACTGAACTCAGCTCCTGGGTGCTGTCAATAGACCTTTTGCTAGTTGAGCCATCGTTCTTTCTTAGTTACTTATTTTTTCTTTTTTCAAATTGGAATGAGGGAGTTTTTTTTTTTAATAAACTATTTTGTTTTTATAAAGCCTATTTTAATATGACCCACATACAAATGCAATATTTTATTATATTTTTATGAGTATTCGCAACAGTCTAAAGTTAGGTTCTTTACTGATTAAAAATATATGCCTTTCTGAATAGATATGTTTATGATGAAATTAGTTCAAAATCCCCAGTTGCTTTGTTTGGGCTGTGGGTAAATACCTGGCTGGTTCCACTTCCTGTATTTAAGTTGCCACAGTGCCTTTTAGTGACAGTGGTTGTACTTTCTGCATTAAATTAGAAAAGGATGCACATTGTTGAAATTGAAATTTGTGGGTTATTGAAATTTAAAGCTTACCAAGCTTCTCTTTGCTAGTGGTTATCATTTAATTGGATTTTTTTTTTCATTCTCTACAAAGCTACTCACAGCCCTGTTAATTTTTAAGATAAATTATTTTTCTCAGAATTTATAATATTTTAGCTGCTGAAATTGGAGCTGTGGCTTTTGCTATAAATATGTCAAACAGTGTTTATAGGGAATCGCAGGATAAGAATGGCTTGAGCCAGTTTTCAGATTTAGTGAAGTGTTACAGATTTTGTTTTATATGGTTTCTAAATGGCCCGCCATCCACTATTTTCATTACCTCAATTTTTATTTGATACATACAAATTTTCTTTGGTAGATTTTTTTCCAAAAGATTTACCAAATGTAATTTATTCTCATGTTATTTCTAACATTTTAATGGAAGTGTTAAATATATGCATACATTATAAAATTTTTATAATGATTACTCTGACTTCTTCGTTTATGCTTGTAGTGTATGTGTGTGCATGTGTGTGGAGGCCAGAGGTTGACTTTGGGATCTTCTTTGACTATGTTCCACCTTATTTTCTAAGACAAGATTTTCATTGATCCGGCAGTTCATTGTTTCAGCTAGGTTAGCGGAACAGCTAGCTCCAGAGATCTGCCAGTCCCTGCTGACCGAGTCCTGGGGTTAGAGATGCTCACTGCTCTGTCTGGCTACAATAGACATTCCTAAGCCCAACACCTATCATCTAACTTTTGTCAGTTTGACACATTATGCTATTTTACTTGGCACAGTTTGGGCTCTTGTTTCTCCTTTCTTGCCTTTCTTGACAGTGATCTGATTTTTTTCTAAATCTGACATAGGCATGTATTCCCGTTTGTCTGTCTAAACAGCCATCCATCTTCTATTTATTGTTTTTGAGACAGGATCTTCCTTTTTAAGCTCATACTCTCTTGCACTTGTCATGTAGCTTAATCTAGCCTTGAACTCATGGTAATTCTTTTGCTTCAGCCTTCCAGGTGCTGGGTTCGGAGGTGTGTGCCATCATTCTCAGTGTATGTTTTTTAAAAGGAATTCTCAAAACACAACAGTACTAAAGACATAACCTGGCACTCCCTAATTCTTATTAGCTGATCAATAATAATTGACCTTAATGTGTCCTATTTTGGAATACAAGAATAGTGGACAGCAGGCACGATCACCTTGACCTAGAGGCATGGCCTTTAGGTCTTAAAGCCCCAGTATTTGGGACATGGCCAGAGGACCAGTTTAAGAATGGGTGCACATGCGCCCCTACCCTGTCTTCCTTTTTTTCTCTCCTGCTCTTAGATAAAGGACTTGACCTGGTGAGCTTCAGCCACGTAGACCAGTCCAGCTTTCCAAGAACCTAACAACTGTCTAATCTCTTAATTTCTGTGTAATCAGTGAGTGTTTCTCTATAAGCCTCTTAATAATAAATATTAACCTTTTAAAATCACTTGCCAGTGATTATTAGTATCAATATAAGAAGGTTCCAAAGAGAACTAAACTGTCAGTGTATTTATCTCGGATGGCTTTAACTCTCAGTTTGATACAACCTAGATCACCTTACTTAAAGGACTGGCCAGGTCAGATTGGACTGTGTGCATGGGAATGGTTCACTGCCTTGACTGATAACTGATGGAGGAAAGCCTGGCCCCTGTGTGAGGGGTACCATTGCCTGGGCAGGTACCCATGGTCCGTGGAAGAGGCTAGCTGCCGTGATTCTAGAGTGAGTTAGCTCTAGAATCAGTGGTCCTCCATGCTTCCTGCTTCTAAGTTCCTGCTTGAGTTCCTGCCCTGGCTTCTCAAATAAACCCCTTTCTACCCTTAATTGATTTTGCTCAGAATGATTTATCAAAGCAACACAATGAAATTCATAGATCAGTGCTTATTAAGTACAATATCAACTAGAACATTGTACTTCATTTTTTTTTTTTTTTGGTTTGTTTGTTTTTTGGTGAGTCTTTACTTAAAAAACTTATTTACCTTCCTTCATTGATGCAGGGTCTCTTCGTGTAGCCCTGGCTGTCCCAGAACTTGCTATTTAGACAAGGCTGGCCTCAAACTCACAGAGATCCTCCTGTCTCTGGAGTGCTGGGATTAAAGGTAGGAATCGTTATCCCTGGCATGAATGATGAATCTCCCCATCGAATGGACTTTCATCAGTAAAGACCTTTGATCAGAGAGATGATTTGTCTGAAGTCATATGGTCTGTCATCATTTCTGTTTTTTGTTTTGTGGAGGGAGAGATGCTGGGCCTCATGCTTGCTTAGCAAGTGTTCTCATCATGAGACATTTTCCCTGTTCCAAATGAACCACAGTCTGAACACCAGCACTTTCCTGCCCTGCCCTCTACTGATGCTGCCACACAGGCATGGAGGGGCCTGTGCTTTCACTGGCCTTGGGTGCAGCATAGCCAAGTTGAAGCTACCATTAGCCCAAACTCAGGAAGCCTTTATGCTTTTCTACATTATAGTTGTTTCCTGGCAATATTTTTTTCTTCTCTTTGTCAGTTACTTTAACGTGTGTCTTTGATAATAGTTTGTTTTTAAACATGTCTGACTCAAAATTGAATATGCCACTGTCTTAGTACCTAGATACATGTTACTTTAATAGTAAAGACAATTTTCTGTAATAAAGACGCAATGCTTCGTCAAGACAAAGGACTATTTAGTCAGCTCCCCAAGGTTTACTTTCATTGGGTCTCTTTGTCAGAATGCAGCATGTTATAGATAACTTTATTATACTTCTCTTA
Source organism: Sigmodon hispidus (assembly GCA_004025045.1). Classification (NCBI taxonomy): domain Eukaryota; kingdom Metazoa; phylum Chordata; class Mammalia; order Rodentia; family Cricetidae; genus Sigmodon; species Sigmodon hispidus. The sequence continues at coordinate 66,462 of PVIH01004953.1, read as the reverse complement.
AATTTCTGCTTGTTTTTCTTAACTACTCATTTTTTTCTTGATACTTTTGTACATTTTGTGAATTTTAAGTGAAAAGATACTTAAACCAAGTATCTGTTTTATTGATGTATATTAATAACATTTTGCATGTAGGACTTTTTGTGTGCTAACACACTGTGTCAGTGAGCTCGATCCAGAGATAACTGTACTTTTATTGCATATAATAGCTTGAATATGCATCCAAACTCATACAGACAGATAATGCCTATTGTGAGGTAGTAAATGGATGTCTTGTTGGTCTTTGGTGGTGAGAATAAGTTTCAATAGTGTCATCTGTCATCTGTCACCCAGGATTGAATCTTGGTGGCTTTATGAGGAGAGGAAGTCAGCTTTCCACTCCAGGGCAGTTCTCGGTTGGTGATGTGTGCCTCGGCTTCTGAGGGTAGGGCCTTGGTCTGTGAACTTCCCTGACTGATCTGAGCCTCGTGCAGCCAACATCACCTGATGTGCTGGTGTCTAGCCTTCTTGCTCTCTGCAGTTGCCTTTCTGGATATTCCCTCAGCTGTGGGAAGTTAAATTGAGGCCTCTTGACTCAAAATATCCCCTTGTACGAGGTCCCCAAAGTAGCCCAGTTTTTAGCGATGGAGTCTATTGCTGCTCTCCCAGATGTCTAGAATGACAGAGTGACATTTCTTTCTACCACTGGACTGTCTATTAGGAGATGTTTTACCAGGACCTCTGGCTGGATTTAAGGTTTAGGAGGGGTGTAGGTTTATCCTGGGGTGAGGGCTGCCTGCATTGCACCTGCCTCACTTTCTGCTTCGCTTCCCTGGCCCTGGGAACCGAGCAGCTGAGCCAGGGTTTGGCTTTCTTTTTGGTATCACCCGTCATTTCCCTGTATCTTTTACTTTCTTTGTGTATTCCTGAAGCTCTTTAGTTCTTTATGGGATAGAGTCTATTTTTTTTTCTCTCTTTCATTGGCTCACACAAAGGTAGCCTTTAGTCATCTTTCTCTAGCAAATGTGATAACCAGCAAACATGGATGCATGTGTGTGTGTGTGTGTGTGTGTGTGTGTATGTGTGTGTGTGTTTTGAATGTGTTTGAGAATTGCATGGCAGATAATCATGTATTCTTCCATTATATGTTTGATATTGATAGTTGAATGTTTCTGCCCTCCTCTTGGCTTATGACTATGACCAGATTATAAGTTAGGTTGCATATAAGGTGCTTATTACCCCCCTCTTTCCATCAAACTTTCCACACAATCTTTATAGTGTTTATAATTGGGATGACTTTGACACCTACTTATTACCCCTGTTGCTATGGACAAGTGAATGGTGACTTTGTACAGGCTGAAATGTAAGTAGACTCAAGAATTGTTTTAGATGAATTCATGCATGATCAAACTCATAACAAATTGTTACAGAGGAATAGTTGATAGTGTGGGTGCTTATGTGGCTGAGGTCAGCAACACCAAGAAGCTTTACTTACAGGTGCTACATCCCAGCTATAAATACAATTTTACCTGAATCTCAAAGCCTATTGAAAATTATTCTCAATTTAAGTACTTCAGCAATGAACCAGGTGTGCTTCCTTCTTAAGCAGTAATTTTCTCAGGAGCAAAGCTTTGAACTTCCCTCACTTGCATTCATTACTACTGGGATGAGGTAACTGAAAAACAGTTTTCCTTTTTATGTGAGATTATTTTAGTGCCATATTGTTATTGTTTAAAGGATATATTTTGAGAGGAAGCTGGTACCAGGTACTCATCAATTTTGTAGTTTTCACCATTTAAAATATGAATAAATATCTAGAGATGTTATTGGAATGATCTCTGGCAGTGAATATAGATAAAGTAATGAATGATAAGTTTTATCTAACCATCAGTGCCATAGAGTTTTAAAATTTTGATTTGGTATAAATTGGAATGGATGAAGTCCTCGGTGAATGTGCCATTGGCATGAGCATGGCCATGGCAGTGACCCCAGTGCCAGAGTTTCTTGGTTGTTGCTGTTGGTGTGTATCCATCACAGGGTATTGCCCTCTGGACCCCAGCTTTTCTAAATGTGTATCTGTCATTTCTTCATTCTTTGTGGCCCCACTTAGGTCAGGCTCTAAGCAGTTCAGGTCTTGACAAGTGGTAACAACACAGGAACTTGACTATCACATTCATCAAGTAAAGGTGTGCTCCCATGAGAAGTGGTCAAATAAAGGGAAGGGAAGCATATTCTTTGCATTGAGTGTGGACCATGGCACAGGCAGAATCTAGATTTAGTAGTATATGTTTGTGCTTTTGGACAGATTTTGAGGAGTCTTGGAGGTGGGGTGAGAACATTGTGGTTTCATTGGGTTTTAGATTTTGTTTTGGGGACATGACCTTGGTTTATAGAGGATGGTGCAGTGGGTTTGGCTGCTTTGGAAGAAATGGTTTAGATAGTTGCCTTGGTCAAGTGACCTGAATGTCTTCCTATTTGGTTTGTAGCATGTTATTTATGACTCCAGAGATCCAAAGCTTTCCCTTAAAAATGGGGAGGCTCTGTCAAATTAGATCCAGGGTGGAGTCAAGCTTCTAAGATCTTTTCTCTTAGGCTATGAAGGGACTGGCAGTCAGTTACACTGTCCCTTTGCAAACTTAACAAGAAACTAACATCATTTCGTAAAAGAACAGAGAGAATTGCCCTCCAGAGTTTTTGGGGAACTATTGTTGCTAGTATTGGCCAGGGCTCTGGACTTTGGGGCCCTCCTCTTAGAACCAGCCCTTAGGGAGGCATACAGCAAAGGGAGGACCTTACTAGCTTCCAAATTGTCCTTGTTTTTGGTTATAATGACCTGAGTATTCTGGCCACAGGTCCCAGTGTTTCATTTCCGTCTTTCTGTTGGGTTCCATGGACTATGCAGAGCTTCACTGGACTAGAAGCCAAGGTGCATTGGAACATTTAAGAAAAAATAGGAGGTGGGTGGGGGATATGGAGACCAGATGGTGTGAACATTGCCATGTACAGGACTCCAGTGCCTCAGTCTCTTGGGAATGACAAAGACTTCCCTGGGTCAGTCTCAGGGAGATGGCAAAGCCTTCCCTTGGTCCCTGGGCAGATGCTGACAGTGTGTGCAGCTACAGCTTTCTCCTCCCAGATGTTTATTGTCTGAGACTGCTCCCTATAAAGACTCCCTAGCAAAATTAGCTACACCCTCTTTTGGCTGTAGACAATAAATTGTCCTCTTTCACATTCAGTTGTATAAAAGTATTACTGTGAGTTGTAGGCTGTGTGTCTCCAACAGTATGCATGACCCATCCAAACCCATCTGTCTGTGTCTGTGTGTCAGTCCTCTGTTTTTCTCTTTTTGCCCCAGTCAGGTCAATCTCAAAGCTGTGCAGGTAGTACCAGCTATGACTGAACATGGGAATGCAGGATTCATTTCTTTATCTGTGTGTGGTCTCTTCCATAACAGCTGTAGTTTTTTTTATCAGTATTTTATTAGCGTGAGATATGTGGGTACTTTGTAAATCAGAGAAATAAACTGTACTGAGCCTTCCCTTATGAGCCTCTAAAAACACCGACCTTTCATTTGTTCACAAGGTCACCCTTAATTTGCTCCTTTCTTTTTGAGGCCATCACATTGTCTAGCCTGGCACACGCTCTGGACAATCCTATAGCTCTGACTTTACTGTGCAGAGGATGGCGGCAGTCCTGTTCGCAGCATAATGAGTCCTCTTAGGCTGTGAGCCCAAGATAGCCCTTCTTCTTTTAAAACTTTCTTGGGAGTATTAACAGCAGTAAGAGACCTCACTAAGAACTAACATACGATGTCCAACATGTAAAAGAGCCTTTAAGAGCGGTAAAGATCTGAAAGCAGCTCCAGTTAGAAGTATTTTCAGAGAGATGGAGGTAATGAAATCTGAAGCTGAGGAAAACTCATCTCTTTTTTTTTCCCCTGATGTCTGCATCTTTATTATTATTTATTATTATTATTATTATTAACAAAGAAGTCACATTTTCTGTCCTTGTATATCATTATTCAAGGTCCCCTCCCCCTCCCACCACCTCAGGTCATTCTCTCTTCTCCACAACTCCCCATCCCCTCCCTGGGGAGACTGCAGGCAGTCCCATGGTCCCACTGTCATCTCTTGCATCTGAAGTTGCCAGTTCAATAACTATGCCCAAGATAGCTGCCCTACACTTGGGAGACAGAAGCAAGTGGGTCTCTGTGACTAGGCTAGCTTGGTCTACAAAGTAAATTTCAGGCTAGCCAAATGCTTCATAGTGAAGCCTTGTCTTAAAAAAAGAGAAAAATCAAAAACCAAAAAAACCAAACCAAATAAAGAGGTTGGAGAGATGGTTCAGCAGTTTAGGACACTGGCTGCTTTTTGAGAGGAACATGGTTTGGTTCCAAGCACCCACATGGTAGCTTACAGCCATCCATAACTCCAGTCCCTGGGGGTTCTGTGCTTTCTTCTGACCTTTTCAGGTAGCAGGCATACAAGTAGTGCATACATACGTGAGGTCTCCCTTTTCCTTCCAGTCCATTGGCCACTGGTCTGAGACTGAGGTGCAAGTTCAGACTGCTGTGCAGTGAAAATAGCCTTCTTGGAGTTAGCTTCAGTGAGACAGCTCAGCTTTATTCCAGAATAAGGGGAATATATAGGATGGGGGCAGCAGCTGGGGCATCACCTAATGTGTGTTTAGCTGCAGGGTCCTTTCATAGAGCTGGAGCACAATACCTAATTATCATATGGATAATGGTGAAGGGGCATTTGCAGGATCTGTGTCAAAGGTCATACTGTCAGGCATTCAGGCTCAGGGACAGCTACCAAATAAGATCAGCCAGAGAGTAGAAAGTCCTGCTAGGGGAAGACAGTCCTCCATTTGGCACCAAGCTCAGAGATCTGTCCAGACAAGGTGGACTGCAACCTTAAGCAGCAGAATCCTTCAACATTACCTACATGCAGGCAAAACATTTTTAACATAAAATTCAATGTTAGAAAAATAAAATAAAAATGCCAAAATGTTTTCTTTTGTTGTTAAATCATGTGGATGAACATAGTGGGTCATTAGTGTGCCTCTGGTGAAAAAGTCTGTTGAAAAGTATATTACATACATTGTGAATGTGTATAAGGGAGTTAGTATATATATTTGGGTTATAGATGAAATATGTCACAGAAAATAAATTAATTTTATTAAGGGCTCACATTAAAGTTGGGTCTGAATGAATGAAAAATGTCAAATGGACTTCTGATTTCATTGATACAGTAGTTGAAGCTGCTTATAGCAACATTCAGCATCCAGGGCCAGACACCTTCCTTGGGTACCAGATGTAAGGGACTCATACATAATTTTAATTAATGTTAGAGTTGGTGAATAAGTTGGAATGAAAACATCCTTTTATTTAGTTGCTTATTTTCCAAAGTTAATCTCTAGTTACATTTACTTTGATTTGATATAACAAATTATAGGTTGGGGTTAATATTAAAATATGCGATATATATTGAAAGCTGCAAAAACCTTGCTGGTCTTCATTTTTTTTTTTTAACCATGACACACACACACACACACCCATATATATATATATATATATATATATATATATATATATATATATCTTTCAATGTCAGTTACAGTTTTTATTCAAGAGCCAGTCCTTATAATGCATATGTGAGGTATGGCAAAGGTTCTTTTTTTTTTTTTTAAGATTTATTTATTTATTATGCATACAGTTTTACAGAAGAGGGCACCAGACCTCATCATAGATGGTTGTGAGCCACCATGTGGTTTTGCTGGGAATTGAACTCAGATCCTCTGGAAGAACAGTCAGTGCTCTTAACCTCTGAGCCATCTCTCCAGCCCCGCAAAGGTTCTTAAAAGGAGTTCATTATTGAAATATTCATAATCAGTTTAGGTGGAAATGAAGGAAAAGATCCTTGAGATGATGATAGAAAACATGTTATCGATTTGTACCTAAAAGTTCATTTCTGTTCTGGAGCAGGGTTGTACTGTGTAACCCTGTCTAGACTAGATCGGAACTCAACATGCAGACCAAGTTGGCCATGAACTCACAGAAATCCTCCTGCCTCTGCCTCTCAAGTGCTGTGATTAGAAGTATGCATTACCATGCCCAACTTGTGGTTTTTGTTTTAATAAACTATAATAGACTCTGGATAAGATCTGTTTTGTGGTTTTCCGTTACTTCTTCCTTTGGTGTGTGTTTGTATAAATTTGCATGTGCATGAGGAATACGGGGCTGGAAACAGCATTTCTTCATGTTCTATGTGGTCAATGTTTGAAAGCTATTGCCCTAGGTGGATAACTCTGGAGAAAGTTTTGTTCTTTTACAGTCTGAAAAACAGTGGACTCTCAATCCACATGGCTCTATAGTTTTCTTACAAAAGGAACAATTCCTACAAGGTAAAATGAAGTAGTCTCCTAGACTTCACAGTTCCATCCATAATAACAACAGTTTTTGTCATGTACACAGCAACATTCTTTCTTCACAAGCTCCTTTTTCTTGCCTCATAGGTGGTAGTTAAAGTATATGGTTCAGGGATCAGAGAGAAGGCTCAGTGGAAGAGCACATACTGCGCCTCCAGAGGACTTGAGTTCAGTTCCCAGGACTCCAGCCTCCGTGATCTCACAGACAGGCAGACACACATTTGTGTGCACCCTCCTTTCTCACATATACCAGTAACTGAAAAATGAAATCTTTAAGTTTTCCTTTATATAGTTTGCCAAGGAAGTACTGAGAAATAGGTACCTGGAAAGAATTTGACTGTCACTTTTTAAATGTTCTTTATTAGTATATACTAATTAATAAGTGATGGGCTTCATTGTGACATTTCCGCACATGTCTATGATGCATTCACTAGCTATTCTTTCTTATCCCCAGTTACTTTTTTTAAAAAAAAATGCTTATTTCACCTTTCTCCTTCTTCCCTTCCTTTTTCTCATCATGAATTTCTCAGGTCCTTCTTTTTTCTCATGTAAGTGTTATGGTCAATACCTGACATTGAACAGCTCAAGGGCTGAAAGATGTATTCTGCTTTCAGTTGCTGTTGTGGGATGGTGGAGCAGCTCTTGTCGTGGGGCAGAGGAAGCAGAGAGGAGAGAAGGGACAGACATGAGACTGAACCTTCAGTAGCTGCCCCGTGACTGCTTTCTTCTTCAGCCTTCTCTAAAGAGCCCTGTAGGCTGGGGCCAGTCATCCTAAAGTCCTGTGGAGTACAGTTTATACATACACCAGGACACTTCTGGGCTTCTCACTGTGGGGTACAGTTTATACATACCCCGGGACACTTCTGGGCTTCTCACTGTGGGGTACAGTTTATACATACACCGGGACACTTCTGGGCTTCTCACTGTGGGGTACAGTTTATACATACACCAGGACACTTCTGGGCTTCTCACTGTGGGGTACAGTTTATACATACACCGGGACACTTCTGGGCTTCTCACTGTGGGGTACAGTTTATACATACACTGGGACACTTCTCTTGTTTTCACTGTGGAGTATGGTTTATACATACACCAGGATCTTTTTCCTTAACAGTGTGGTTACTGACTCAGCTCAAGACCTGAGGAAGCAAGATTGATTCTTCAAAGAGTTGGTTAGTAGTAGGAAAAAAAAAAAAAAAAAAAAAAAAAAAAAAAAAAAAAAAAAAAAAAAAAAAAAAAAAAAAAAAAAAAAAAAAAAAAAAAAAAAAAAAAAAAAAAAGGAAGAAAGAACACCATCTCAAGCTATAAATAAAAATTAGTAAGACTGCCAAGTCCCAAAATAAAGGTCTAGGCCACAACACTATGAAGGCAGCTTAACTGTTGGGCACCATTTTCACCCATGAAATATACCACTTCCTATTATTTTAAAAGTGATGTTGGAAAACGAGTTCTAATACAACAGGAAGTCTATGACAGGTCAGGGTAAAAATCACTGCATGACAATTCAATACACATCCATCCATCCCCTGGCCTATAACCATTTTTTAGGGTTCTGGAGATTCCCCCTCGCTGCCTCATACAATGAAAAATAATAGTGAAGGATCAAGAGATGCTGTCCTGCTAGGCCAAATGGAACCAGTTATGCAAATAAAGAATGCCCTTGCATAAAGAAGATAAATTGCATTGGTTGGCTGCATTGGTGGTGCAACGAGACTGCGAAAGCCACTACTCTGAGTCGGTGTTTTCACCACTGCATTTACACAAGATCCAGGTACAACTCACAACCAGAAGGCATAGGAAAAAGAAGAAGATGGAGAGTCACAGGGAACTCCTGAATTTACTTTTCTTTTTAATTTCGTAATCAGCCCTGAACTTACAAATCAGCTTGCTTCCCAGAAAACTTAAGATTTCTTGTCCTCCTGAGAGTGGGTCTGGAAGGAGTGAGAAATGCAGTTAGAGCAAGTGTTTGCCAGAAAGACATAGGCTAAGACTTAGTTTTGGCTTTTCATTTTTTTTAAGACCCCCAGAAAAACCACATACAGCAATTCTATGACAATATTCATGTCATAGAAATGGCAAGAAGCAAAAACTAGGTGAGAACCCTAGAATTGTTGTGATGTATGTATACACGGTACTCCACAGTGAGAACCTTAGAAGGGTCCTGGTGTATGTATAAACCATACCCCACAGTGAGAACCCCAGACTGGTGTATGTATAAACCATACCCCACAGTGAGAACCCCAGACTGGTATATGTATAAACCATACCCCACAGTGAGAACCCCAGACTGGTATATGTATAAACCATACCCCACAGTGAGAACCCCAGACTGGTGTATGTATAAACCATACTCCACAGTGAGAACCCCAGACTGGTATATGTATAAACCATACCCCACAGTGAGAACCCCAGACTGGTGTATGTATAAACCATACTCCACAGTGAGGACCCCAGACTGGTATATGTATAAACCATACCCCATAGTGAGAACCCCAGAGTGGTGTATGTATAAACCATACTCCATAGTGAGAACCCCAGAGTGGTGTATGTATAAACCATAGCCCACAGTGAGAACCCCAGACTGGTGTATGTATAAACCATAGCCCACAGTGAGAACCCCAGACTGGCGTATGTATAAACCATACCCCACAGTGAGTACCCCAGACTGGTATATGTATAAACCATAGCCCACAGTGAGAACCCCAGACTGGTGTATGTATAAATCATACCCCACAGTGAGAACCCCAGAGTGGTGTATGTATAAACCATACCCCACAGTCAGAACCCCAGACTGGTATATGTATAAACCATTCCCCACAGTGAGAACCCCAGACTGGTATATGTATAAACCATTCCCCACAGTGAGAACCCCAGACTGGTGTATGTATAAACCATACTCCACAGAGATAACCTCAGAAATATATATTTTTATTTTTTTCAGTGCCCAGTGAAGGGCAGGATCTGGAGGTCAGGTTCTCATATCATTTCCCCCACCTCTGTGTCCTGGCAGATAAAAGAAGAAAGGAGTTAGATGTTGAGTAAGTGGGTACAATGTTTATAAGTTCTCCAGGAGGATGCTGTTTGAGTATGTGGGTACAGTGTTTATAACTTCTCCAGGAGGATGCTATTTCATGAATTCTCTTCCCCACTTTCGCTCGACCTTGTTTGCCAGTTCCCAGGATGTCCTGAAAACTGTAAATTGTCATGTGCTGTGTAAATGTGTTATAATTACAGCATTACAGTATGAAAGTGATGGAGCAACTAGCTAGAAAATAGTAGGTAGCAGAGTCAGTTTGAATCATTCGGCCTTGTTTTGCTGGGTCTGATATATTGTTTTTCACAAAAAGTCACCACTGCAGTGTGATGTGAACCAGTCATTCTTAGTTCATGGACTATCTATCACAGGGGTTTGCTTGGGTAAGGGTATAGGAAAGGTTGTACCAGGGATGGAAAACGGAAACCTGGTTAGAGGAGGGTATACCACCATTACAGTGTTGCTGTTACATTCACAATGTGGGGACAGAGCAGGGTGTGCAGCTTTTGAGGGTCCACCCTGGGAATTTGAAATACCTGCTGATGGCATGGACCACACCTAGTCACATGGTCACACCAGTAAGAGAGGCTCAGAAATTCCTTTCAGCTGGGTAAACATGTCTCATTGAATTTCTTTTAGGAAAATATGATTGTGCTTTTCTACTATCAGAGCAGCAGAAAGAATTTGCTTTTAGAATGGTTGTTTTTCTAACCTTTTCACTGATGTTGCCAAGTAGAGAAGCTGAAAAGACATAATCTGAGTTCATGCATTTCCCTTTGGGACTTAAGGCAGACTCTCCTAATATAATAGTTCTAGGCATGGGTATGAAATATGCTAAGAAACAAGGTTTCTCTTCTCTGGCTAGGTTTTCTTTTATTTTGTGATGTTGAGGATTAAACCCAGCTCCTTGTGAATGCTCTACCACTGAGTCTCAGTACAGCCAATTCTTATTTTTTTCTATGTTGTCTGGATGACTTTGTTTATCTGTTCTCTGTGTCTCTAGGTATGGCACAGTCACAAGGCTGGCTGAGGAGATGCTTCAAGGCCTTCTGTAAAGGCTTCTTTGTGGCGGTCCCCGTGGCAGTCACTTTCTTGGATCGTGTTGCCTGTGTGGCCCGAGTGGAAGGAACCTCGATGCAGGTGAAGATGGATTCTGCTTTGTTCTGTAAAGCCTGTGCTTCCTTGTTTTTCATGCACTAGTGAAGGAGCTGTCCCGTCGCTCCTGTGCTCAACCTGAGAGGGCTTAAAAAGACACTGAAACCAAAATTTCACCTTTCCAACTTTCTTTAAAAGGCTTTCAATACACTAGTATAATTAGAGTTGAGGTGAAGAGAATTTATTACCAAGTAGGTCTCTGGGTCTGTCTGTGTACTTAGATTTTTCTGTGAATTATAAATGAAGACTTACTAAATGGCATCATTTTCTGTGACTATGGCTACGTTTAAACATCTGTTTAAGACTGAATTATTAGCCAGGCGGTGGTGGTGCACAGCTTTAATCCTAGGCAGTGGCAGGCAGATCTCTGTGAGTTCGAGGCCAGCCTGGTCTTGGGAGAGAATTCCAGGACAGCTAAGGTTACACCGAGAAACCCTGTTTTGAAAAAAAAGGAAGAGGATTTGTTTAGGTCATATTCAATAACTCAGTTATTGTATAATTCCAGTTTCTTAGTCTGTAACTGATTCCAGGCATCTAGTATGCTCTTTAAGTGAGTTGTTGATTAAAAATACATAAAAAATTTAAATTATTATTATTGTGTTTGTTATTGCTTGTGTGTGTGTGTGTGTGTGTGTGTGTGTGTGTTCAGGCATGTATGTTTGAGTGTGTGCATGCTATAGCTATAGTGCATATGTAGAAGTCAGAAGATAATTTTATAGAGTATGAGTTCATATGTGTTCCAGCGATTGAACTCTTAGAGTCAGGCTAGCTCAGCAAGCATTTTATCTTATTATCTTATTAGCCTACATTGATTAGAAATATTAAATGCAGTTCATAGTAGAGGAACTTTGGAGTAGAGATTTCCAAAAATTTTGTACAGATCCTTTTGTGGAATAACTCACAGGAGCTTTTATTGAGTAGCTGGTATTTAGAAATTTTATGCAGCTGAACAGCTTGCATTTTGTAACAGGGTTTCATTGCATGTTTTAAGGTCATGCATTGTACCAAATACTTCTGAAAAATAAATGCATAAAGTGAATATATGGACTTTCACTAGATTATAACCATGCAGAGTAATCCAGTTAATTTTTTCCTTCTCTTTTACTTACATCTAGTCAAAGCACCAGTTTTAAGAAATAAGGATGGATGTACATCATCATACTGATGGTGTTAAAAATCATACCCTTCCTAACTGTGGAAGTCAGTGAGATAAAGCAGGTCAGCAGACTGTTAGGCTATGGTCTCTGTGGGAAGCTAATGTTCAAAGTGGGTAGTATTTACATTTACTTCTGCTCCTATCACTTGAGGTGTCCTTAGGGCCTTTTCTTGGTCAGATGATCTTGACCTCAAACCAGCTCTTCCACAGTGGGTTGACAGCCCAGCAGAAACTTGGTTTTTAATTAGGTGAAAGAAATATTTTGATGCATGCAGCAACATACAAAGAATATGATTTATAGGTATATGTCTTTGTTTATAAATACAGTTCAAAACATTTAAGAAAGCTTGGTCTTCATTTTTTATCTTCTTAGTTTTCAATTCCTAGCAGCCTTGTATTAAAGTTAACCCTCAGGGGAAAGGTAGATTTGCTTTGTAGAGCTTTTGAGTCAGATGTATCATTTCAGATTAAGGTTGGCTTCTCCACAGCCAACCAAATCCTTTTGGAGCCCTAGGATCTTTTAGTAACAATCAGATTAATAATGATTTTCTCCAGTGTCCTTAGTGCTCTTTTGCTACACAACTACTGTCTATAGGAGAATTTTTTTTTTTTTTTTTAAGAATACAAGACCTCCTTACTTCAGATCCAATGATGTTTCAGGAAATTATGTGGCTATCACAGTATCCTAATCTTTATACTTCTAACTCAACATGTTCCCACTGAGAATTATGGCTGTGGTGAGGAGTGACCAAGGCATGATTAAAATATATGAAGTATATATGATTCTTTCTCACAAGACATTGGTTGTTTTACAGAAGAGCAGAGTCTGTCTCTAGTGAGGAAGGCAAGGCAAAGTGTTAAGCCATGTCATTCCCAGATGCCGTCCAGTTGAGTGTTGTTAGCCATACATAGACACACTTGAATCTGCAGGTGCATTAGTAATTCCTGCATGATTCCCAGTTCTACTCATAACAAGTCAAGTTAATTACCTTGGAGTTTGTTTAGTATAGTGTGCTGAATCCCCTTGGTTACAGGTTATAGGAAATAGCTGGGATTTACCCAGGTCTACAGATTCACTGGAGGATTTAGACTGCAGCCACAGGAGTAGCAGCTTGGCAGCTGTCATGAAGAACCGGGAACACTGACAAGCAGAGATGTGTGCTCGGCTTCTCTGTGATGCTGTGTGCTGCTTCTGTCTACAGCTTTGTATAGTTCTTTCACATAGCTTTTGCCGCCATCTGTGCAGGACATGTGGGGTGCTGGCCACTGTCAGGCTTTAAAATGCCCTGTTCTGTTACCACTCAAGAAACATCACTCTTCTTTGAAATTGGAAAAAGCTGGGTGGCAGGAGGCAACTATGATTGACTCAGTTTCTACCAAATGCTCTTACATATACATAGGCCAACTTTGGTCATCAGGGTGAGTGTTATGATTGATCTTGTTTTGGATAAGTACAGAGTCTTGCCTGTGGCTAGACTGAGTGATTTGTGAGAGATTAAGGACTTTTTTTTTTTTTTTTTTTTTTGGACAGAATCTCTATAGCCCTGGTTGGCCTGGAACTCACTATGTAGATCAGGCTTGCCTTTGTCTCCCTGGTGCTGATATTAAAGACATGTCCACCACAACTGGTCAGAGCATCTATTTAAGTCACATTATTTGTGAGGATTGAGAGTGAAGTACAGGTGACATTTCCTAGAGGATGAGATGCTATTTTCATGTCAAATTGGAATGGTTGTTCTGGAAAGACAGGAGCAATGCATCTGTCTATGTAGCATCTGAATTCCAGACTAACTCCAAGTAATGGATAATTTAATTTACAGGTACATTAGATATCACTGAGTCCTACTTAAAATTTCTTAAGAGCAGAAACTTACATTGAATAAATTTGTTGACTACACAGTAACTATTTACTGTGTTTGTTTGAATACATTGTTAGACACAGCTGTGATGAACTTAATAGGTCTACACCCTGAGGTTCAGCAAATTTGTTAATATTGGAATAAACTCATGCTTTTACTTTCTCTAGTTGGGGTCATGTCTACATGTCACAGCACATCCTACAGGAAATACCCTGGATTGTTTTGGTTGAGACCTGAGACCTGATCTGGTATAAGGCTTAAGTTGGTTCCCTGAAGAAGGGCAGCTTGGATTGGGATGAGGTGTTTTTGTGCTACAGCTTAAAACTATGAAAGGAGGACAGAGAAATAAGAGGCAGGAAGGAAAACCACAGCAAAGAAAAAAGAAACAAATGACAAAGATGTGAAGGTCAGTTGGGTGACAGGGAATGATGGAGGAAAATAGAGATGGAGGGCCATGAGCATGGGTCAGGGCAGGGGATCTGTGACAGAAACTCAAACACACACCTGCCTCATGTCTGCAGCATGCTTTGTCCATCTGTTCTTCATTGCAGCATACACTGGTAGTTGTATGTCATTTGGAATTCAAATGGTAGATATCATTGGTTTTAGAAATCTGGTGTAAGTTTCTGTGGTGGTTTGAATGGAAATGGCTCCCCTGGATCCATAGACAGTGGCACTATTGGGAAGTGTGGCCTTGTTGGAGTAGGTGTAGCTTTGTTGGAGGAGGTATGTCACTGAGGGTAGACTTTGAGGTTTCATATACTCAAGCCAAGCTCAGTATCTTACTCTCTTCCTGCTGGCCTGTGGATCTGGATGTAGAACTCTTAGCTACCTCTCCAACACCGTGTCTGCCTACATGTCTCTGGTCTTCCTGCCAGGATGAGAATGGACTAAATTTCTGAAGTGGAAGCCAGGCCTAATTAAATGCTTTCTTTTATAAGACTTACCATGGTCATGTTGTCTCTTCACAGCAAGAGAAATCCTAAATAAGACAGGTACTTTGCTGTTTTGTTTGGAAGAGGGCTTATTAATTAATTCAAATTGGGTTATTTTATTTTATGCTCTGAAAACTTTAAGTATGATTTAGTGATATCTAATGACATTAGATATAAAAGTGAGAGAGTTACAATATTTAATCATTTCTATGTTTTTAAATATATGATTAATTTTGACTCAGGAAGTATGTTTGGATATAGACAATATTGAAAAGCACTGGTAATGATATTGAAATGCATTCATTTGTCAAATAGCTTTTACATACAGAGCACTGTAATAGATACTATGTGTGATAATGAATCAGACACAGACTGCCTTTGAGATGCTTTTACTTTAATAGAAGTTGAAGACTTACTAATACAGCATGATGGATAAGATACATCTACTATAGAATGTATCCTTCTGCCAGATGGGTATTTTGTTATTATTTAGTATATCCAGAAATTAAAAGTTATTGGATTGAGCACATCAGTATGAAAATTTTAATTTGGACCTGAAAATCACACCTTAAGCCTTTTTTTTAAAAACTTATTTTTATATGTTTAAAATTACATTTGTGTGTGTGTGTTGTGTATATTTGTGTGTGTCTGTGTGTGAGTGTGTCTATGCAGGGGCACAGTGTGTGTGTAAGGGGTCTAAGAACAACAATTTAGTAGAATTGGTTCTCTCCTTTCACCATGTGTGACCTTGGGTTCAAAGTTACTCTGGGAGGCTTGGATGCAAGCAAGTGCTGTACCTGCTGAACTGTCCTCTCGACCATACTGGTTAGCTTCTAGTTAGTTCCATATCTGTTGTGGTCATCTGGGAAAGGGAAACCGCAACTGAGAAAATACCTCCATCAGATTGACCTGTAGGTAAGTCTGTTGAGGCATTTTCTTGCTTAATGATTGATGCAGAAGGTACCAGCCTACTGTGGGTGGCGCCACCCCGGACATGCGGTTTGGCTTGCTTAGAAAGCAGGTTGAGTAAGCTAGTAGCAGTCTACCTACATGGTCTCTGCCTCAGTTCCTTCCCTGACTTCCCTCCATGATGGAGAATGATGAGGAAGCCCTTTACCACTGAAGTTGCTTTTGATGATAGGTTTTTTTTTTTAATTACAGAAACAGGTGAAGTATATCTAGGACACTAGCCTACGCCTACGGCATTTGATTTTTGGCTACTGTATTTTGTTGCCAAGTTATCATTGACTTAGCTAACAACCTTGGCTCTCACTCATGAGTCTCTGAGTTAACTGTAGTCACTATAAGGTGTTGACTTCATTCTGTCTGCTCCATGGTACAGTTGCTGACTAGGTGATCTGCTCTTCTCATGGTTGATAGCAAGACATGAAAGGATGAGAAGAAATAACTTAGCAACCTTAAAAGCCATAATATAGAACTTTGGTTTGTTTATTCATATTCTACTTAATACCCATACTATGTGCACGCCTAGTACTCATAGGCACCAGAAGAGGGCAAAGGATGCCCTGGAACCGCAGTTCAGACAGTTGTGAGCCACCAGGGGAATGTTTGAAAATAAAGCTAGATCCTTTGGAAGATCAAGTCAGTCCCCTTAACTGTTGAGCCATCTCTCTACCCACCACATTCTATTGATTAAAACTAGTCATTCACATTAGCAAACCAAAAGTCAATCAGTGGAAGCAAATTTCTACCTTTCGGGGAAGCTAAAGAAAGAGGAAAGATTGTGAGTCAGGCAGTAGTATGTCCTGTAGCCACAACCAACTCCATGCTTGGTCTTAGAGGTCTCCTAAAAAGTTATTTTCCTTACAGCTTACCAAAAAATGATTTTTTTTATAGACCAAGACTGACAATTTTTAAAAGAATGGATGCTGAAATATCTGTTCTGTTTTTGGATATCATAGTTTTCAAATACCTCAAGACCAGTTGTATTGCCTCCTTTAGTGTGGCCTGTATTAAAGTCACTTTGTACTTTTAGATACATCATTTAAGAAAACCAAAAGGCTGTAACATGAACTCTCATTAAAGAGATTCATACTCTTACTCTTTTGGTTTTCTGGGATAATGTTATGACAATACCAGATAGTCACCCTGAGAAGTAAATTTTGATATAAGAACTCTTAGATCTTTTACAAACACTTGTGGCTGCAGTGTGGTAGGGAAACTTGTGTTTTGGACTTTATATTTGATAAATAATTATTTTCTTTTAAAACACTCCTCAGTAGTTCTTCTCTTAATGTAGATTTTCTAGTATTAATTTGCTACTCATTAACCATTTGAATAGAAGGATAACGATTATCAAACAGAGAGTCTGGTTAGGTGAAAGTAAGTCATATATGAAACTAAAAAAAAATTAATAAAGCAGTGATTAGTTCAATTGAAAACAGTGTTCAGCTTATGACTTTTTTAAAAAAATATAATTCTGTAGATACAGTATCTATATTTGTATATGGATGAGACGTCCCTTTGCAATGCTCAGCACATAATGATTGTGGGCACAAATTACTGGTTAATGGTTATTCATGCTGACCTGTTATTCCCTGTAGTGCACATGAATCACTTCTACTGCTTGTTGAAAGGTTACCTACAAAGAAGATGCACTTTTTTTTTCTTACAGAAGCACCATATTACACAACATTAATTTAATTCAGGAAATGAAGACTGATATTGCATACAGTTGAAACTACAGAGGGAATTTATGTAGGTGGAATGCAATTATTCAAATTAGAACTTCAATGACTGACTAAGGCTTTTAGTGCAAAGGGTGCCCTAGGAATAGTTTAATGACCTCACACCCGAGTTTTAGATTGTATTTGAGTGAGAGTGCCTGCAGCAGGGTCACTGGCTCCAAAGAAGGTGTGCACTTCCCACATTTAAAATTCAGATGTAAGGGTTTATAAAGTTAGGCAAAGAAGTCATTTTGAGTATTGTCATCTTTTTTTGTTGCAATTGTCACGTAATTTTTAAGTAGCAACCATTTCTTTTTTCCTGTTTTGCATTGCCAGAGGCGAAAAAACTTGAAGTTATCATTGCATTTTGACATCTTTCCAGCTCAGACTTCAGATATGTATATATATATATATACATATATATATATGCAATACAGATTTCAAAATTAGGCAGTATGAGGGAAAATAGAGTTTATCCAGCACCTAGGTCTTTATTTATTAATAATACCTTTGCATTGGTTTGAAATTGTCTTGACTTTTAGCTACCTATGTAGAAGCCTGAAGAAACTGACTTTTAAAAACCCTCTTAGGCTTCCACCAGCTCTATAGTAATCATTATCTTATTTCCTGCTGAGTTGAAAATGAAAAGTTCTGTCAAAAAAAATAAGCAAAAAGGCCCTGACTTTCTCTCAAATATCTACCTAAAAAAATTTAAACATACAGAGGGCTTACTAAGACTCAGTAGTCATTGTGGTTGTGTTGATAACTGTGATTCTGATGTTTGCAGAAGCTGGATGTAGACTTTGAAGAATGAGAGCCATTGTAATTTACAAGCCATCCTCATTTCTGGTGGAGCTGGGAGTTAGACTTCCTGCTGAATTTGCACTTCTGTGATTCTGGGAAACACCTGGCACAGTTTTTCTTCTGTGCAAACTCCGCTTTGACACCCTTCCCCTCAATGTCTGCTGAGGCTGATATCCAAAGAAGCCAAGATTTAATGTTCGATATTTTATGGGGTTGGCTTGTGTGCTTTCCTCCCAAATTACCTTTGGAACAGAAATCTCACCTGAAGGTTTCCCTTAGGATGTTATAGGTTTTTATGTAGTTCTGTAACCCGTCATTAACAGAGGATTCAAAGTCTGTATTTATAGCCACAGGCATGTAATCCTGGAGCAGTTGGTTAGTGATAACTCTGTAATGTTCCTTTGTGGATTTCCACCCCCCTCCCAACGTTTGCTCATGAGAGAATAACAGTGTTTCTGATTTTTACAGAAGGGTTATGGCTTCTTAGTGCAAAGGTTATTATGTTTTTAGAAAATTTACTAAACTGAGGATGGTGGCCCATGATTATAATCCCAACACTGCGCATGATAAGGCATGAGGACTGAAGGCTTAGGATCAGCCTGGGCTACATTGTGAAACCCCTCCTAGCTTCAAAAACTTGCTGGAGTAATTAAAGATGCCCATACAATTGTAGTGTAGAAAATGCCATGTGTTCTACTCAGAGAAACCAGATTTTACTATCTTGTTATTTGTATGTGTTTGTAGAGATACACACACAACCATTGCTATTGCTCATGTTATTGAACCTTTTGATAGGTTGCATAAGTAATGCCCTCTTCATACTTAGTTCTTTTGTGTTAGTAATAGAATGGTACATTAGTGCTGACTGTTTAAAAAACTAACAAGTGTACCAGTGTGCTTTGGTGGGCAGTCTCTACCTCCCCGCAAAGGTGATGTGCTAACTAGCTGTCTCATCTTTTTCTCCTGCCTCATGTGCATGGGGCTTCCTGAAGGGATAGCTTGGCATACCTCATTGCCGAGCTCTTTGGACCTGTAGAGTTAGAGTGGGGTTAATTTGACTTGATTAGGATGATGACTATCAAAATGATATCAGTTCTGCCAGTCATTTTTTTTTTTCCTGATCCTATAATAGAGCATAGACTCTGGACACTGGCTTCTATACTGCTTTATCTTGCATATGTGCTAACAATAACAATAATAACAACAAAACCCAGGGATGTTACCGTGATTTTATTTCTCAGGTCTTTAGGCTCCCAGCTGTCCCAGCAGTGTTCTTCCTGTATTATTTCTTTATTAAGGGATGTCTTTTTTTTTCTTTTTTTTTTATGAGAGAGAGAGAGAGAGAGAGAGAGAGAGAGAGAGAACAAGAACCAGTGAGTGCAAATATGATTTGGTCTAAGGTTATAGGTCCTTCTCTGTTTCCTAACAGTATGTGCCTTTGTAGAGAACTCATAGCAGTCATATGAGAAATGACTGGGAATCAGGCACCATTTCTGTTATGGGCCATGAAAACCTTTGTGAGATTGTGCTCTCTGGTGCTCTTTTTCATTTTCTGGATTGCTGCAGATGTTTGTGTTCTGTGAGGAACTAAATGATCAGCTGTGGCCAAGAAAGTTTGTGCTTACATGTCTGGAGGTAAGAGCCCAAGGCTCACACCTAGGGCCTCAGTGAAAGGACAGCAGAGTGCTCAGAAGGCAGAAGGTAGGAGCAAGGGGAAGGTATTGGTGTGGTAGTCATAGGGCCCCTAAAAGATCACCAGAGATGTGAACACTCTGAAATGCAAAAGCAAGATTTATTGAAAACTTACAAGTCTCGGACCTTGCTGTGACACACAGGTGTGATAGTGGCCAGAGACCCGCCCCTTTACAAGCTGGGTTTTAAAGACAAAAAAATCACAAGGTTAGGCAAGAATCACAAGGTTATTAATCTTAGCTGGCTGTTTGCCAAGCCCCTTTCTTTGACTACTTCCTTCCTGGGTTGGGTCTTTTCTGGACTATCTCTGGGCCTGAGACATTCCATGGATAATTAACTGTTCATCAGCCCCTACACTACCTTTCCTCTGCAGACTTCAGGCTTGTCTAGAAGCTGAGAACTTTTGCTCAAAAAATGGAGGTGCTTTTCTAGTTCTTTATTTTCTCCTTTCTCATGGGCCTAGTAAAACCCAATCATGGGTTTTAGACAGCTAGTTCTGGCTCGTAAGTGTCTCTCTTCAATATCAAAGCCCCGTGCTTCTGTGGAAAGAAAGGAAGAGCAGGTTAGGACCAGCTCACGGCAGAGGTACACTGTCTCTGTAGCTATGCTGGCCTGGCTGAAGAGGGAACAGTAGCTCTGACTGAACTTGCATATCAAAGGCATACTTCGGGCTTAGCTTTTGCTGTCCGGTAGTCCTGGACAGGGTATGCAGTTATCTTCTCCTCATCCTTCTCATCCATTTGGCTGACCAGGGTCTAGTTTGTAGCAAGTGCCACACCACAGATCAGTACTTCAGGAAAAGATCAACATCCAGGATTCAAAATGCTGAATGCATATAGCATCTATACTGTCACAGACTAGAGAAAGTTTGAGTGAAGTGAATATATAGACAGCAGGCAAGCACATGCGGAGACTGTGGCCACAGGGGCTCTTATACACATATGCTTCTGCATGACTATGGAATGAACTCATTGTTGTGGTAACCACCGAGATTATGGGATTCTCCATATGGGATTCAGTTAGTTAGCTGAATTTGACTATCTAACAGGACTCAATACCTTCTTTGCTTTTTGTCATTGTCCTTTAAAAACTAACCTCAAGTTACAATTATCTATCACCCATGCTTAGAAATTCTTTTCTGTTATCCTCTAGTTATTTCCTAGATTATTACTAACTGTGCTTTGTAAGCTTCTCAAAGAAAGAGACTATTTTCCTCTCATCTACCCATTCACAGGGATACTGAATAAATGCATATTAAATGTGTTCTTTGAAGCATTAAAGTGTTTGAATAATTAAACTCAGAAATATGCTAAATATTCATTAATCGTTTTTTTCCTTAGACTTTGAGGATGCTTCTTCAGTATTCTGAAAACTCCATGATGAACTTGTCATGTTCTTTATGGTAGAGGTGTTCAGCCCCTTTTTTGCCCATGACTCAGACTAAGTTACATCTTTTTGTACCATACACACCTATGCACAACTGAAACAAAAGCTTCATGTAACAATACTTAAAAGATAATTATCGTCATTATGTGCAATGCCCTCTGATATTTTCGGTTATGTTTGCAACCCGCTAAATTAACTCTATGACTCACTTACTGTATGACCTGTAGTTTTAAAAAGATGCTGCTTTGTAGCTGGAGGGAGGCCTGACAGGCGGAAGCAACTCAAGAGCTAACCAGGGGAGAAGATTATGGTTGTCTCTGATTATAAAATTTTAAGTGTGGTCTTGTCACAGGGATTTGGGCAGTAAGGGCAGCATGAAGAGTCTGGAGGCCTATCACTTGTTCTTGGTTTAAGAATTTTTTTTTGTAGTCAATGTTATCCTTGTTTTTTTTTTCTGTTAACATTACCTGTCATATATATTAACTATGACTCATGAGCCCAATCCCAGCCAGACCTATGAAATTAGAATCATTTCTTGAGTATTTGGAATATGTATTCTGACTATTTTTGTAAATATTTATGTTTGAGAATTGTTTCCATATGGAGAGTTCCAAGTTTGGTTGAATGCAGATTGTTAGAGCTTTGCTAGATTCATTAGTTATCTTTTTATGACAGGTTCTTAGTATCCTTTGTAACATTTCACTTCTTATTCTTTGGCCTTCAAGGATATGTCCATTCTGACCTTCTTTCTCTCCGAAGTGGTATTTTTAGGTTTGTTTATTTTCCCTGTATGTATTTGCACCAGAAGAGGGCAGTGAATCACCTGGAACTGGAACAATGGCTAAGAGCCACTGTGAGGAGCTGGAAACCAAACCTGAGTCTTCGGCACGAACAACTGCTTTGAACCAATGAGTTATTTTCCAGTCCTCACATTGTTCTCTTACTCTTGCATATTTGTGCTCATTATTAGCATGTTTTAATCTTTTATAGACTTATGTCACTTTATAAATATGTACTTTGTAAATTTTCTTACTACTTTAAGAACTTTATTCTTTTCTTGTCTTGTTTTTCAGTTTCTACTCACTGTATTTCTTCTGTCCTTATTTTCATTTTCTATTCACTTTAAAAGCAAACATTTTATTCTTTATATCATATTTGTTTTTTAAGTTGTCTTTTATTTTAACTAGCAAATATTCTTTTTCTTGGTTAAAAAGGTACACTGTTTTTCTGTAACTTTCTTTTTTGGTGGTACTGAACTTTTTTCGGTGAACTTTCTTGCTGAAACTGAACCCAGGGCTTCACATACTATATAAATGCTCTACTACTGAGCTAATTTCCCAGATTATTCTGTAATTGTTGATGATAAGCAAGAAGCATGACCACAAGTGTCATTTGAGCAACTGGCCCATTCCCTTAGCATGGGAGACATGTACATGTGATTTTTACAGCAGTGGCTTCTCAGTGAATCAGGCTTCTCTCATTGATCTGTATAGTGCTTCTCTCTCCAACCTCCCACTATTTTTACTGATGAGTGACTTGCTTTGACCAGTGAGACATGGGCAGATGTCACTCAAATGAAAGTCTGGTGAGTAGTCTGAACTGGAAACATCTAGGAACTCAGGCTATTTTTCTTGGAAGAGACTGTAGAACATTGTTGAGATCCTGGACGACCCTAACCACCCCCCCCCCCAGGAACTCAGGCTATTTTTCTTGGAAGAGACAGTAGAACATTGTTGAGATCCTGGACGACCCTAACATCCCCCACCCCCCCCACCCCCCGTTGTTCGTCATCTGTCTGACAGTGAGAGTGAGTGAGTGGTGAGTGAAAGACAAGACAAGAAGATATCTGAAAGGCCCGAATAAACTGCAGAGGGAAGAATCCAGTGTTGCGTCTTCCTTGCTGGCGAGGTCGCACGCGAAAGGTATACACCCAGAAGTGGTATTGCTGGATTCTTGGGGAGATGGATTCCCAGTTTTCTGAGAAACTGCCATACTGCATTCCAGAATGGCTGAACAAGCTTATAGTAAACAGGCAAAAGGGTCTCAGAATAAGAAAAGGGTTGGAGTAGACAGAACAACCCCATTAGAAAGTGCTTCAAGATCTTCCAAGGAGTGGAGGTGGTAATTTGTAAATTATTTTCAATAAGAGAAAATCTAAGACTACTAAGGCATTTGGGCCACTGCATCTAGCTAGCCCTTCCAAGAGAGAGATAAGTCTGTTTTGAAAAATTTTGATATAGTTTTGGGGCAACTGACTTGAACCTCAGTTAAGTTAATAGGAAATCTGTTAAGTCTTAAGGAATTTAAATTAGCTTGCATTAAAAGGAACAGGCAGTTTAAAAAGGGACTTAATGGTCTTTAACATAGTGTGACAGAAGCATTCATTTTAAAAAAAGATATGGTTTATAGGTGGAGTTTTATTTCTTACCCACCAGTTCCCAAATAACTGAAACAGGGACTTAATATTAATTATAAATACTCGGCAAAGAGCTCAGGCTTGTTTCCAGCTAACTCTTATAATTTAAGTTAAACCATTTATATTAATCTACATTCTCCCACATGGCATCACGCCATGTTCATTTCGCACCTCTTGTTTCCTCTCCAGATCTCACTAATTACTCCTCTACCTCTCCCTTCTTCTTCCTAGTGTCCTAAGTCTATTTCTTTCACCTAGCCTTATCCTATCCAGCTATTAGACAGACAGTCAGCTTCTTTATTAAACCAATCACAGTGACATATATTCACACAGTGTCTCCTAGCCAGAAGCCCAGGCACATGTCAGGAACTATGTACCCTGGAGAATAATTCCAGGCAAGAGGAAAGGGCGTTAATGGAACATTCTTTGGATAGAGGCCTATATATGTACTGTGTTGGATTTTTGTGAACAAATGACTTTTGTTTCTTCCATTGCTTTTGAAACCATTTGTGTTTTTATGTCACAAGTCTCAGTTTCTAAATGAATGGAACCCAAGTCATACCCTGGAATACTCACTCACCTTTCCTTTATCCTCATGCCTGTTGTAGATGAATGGACTTTGCTCCTCTGTCCAAGACTGAGACTTGGGGGTTCTTTAGAACTGTTGCATGTGAGGGCTATGAATCATCAGATCTGGAGAGCAAAGTACTGTAGATTGTTAGGTTTCTATCTGCCCCTTTTCCTTGGGAACCAAGCTCTGTGTAGTCTCTACAACCTTTGTTCTTGGCTTGTCCAATTGATCTCCTTTAGCAGGTAGAATCATAAACTGGGGCTTGTTGGATGCCTGCACAGAGAAGCAGGTTCTTCTACATCCACTTGAGTCATCCAGCTAGGCCAGCATAACTGAGATTGCATAGTCATGGGCCAGCGATTTTTCTTTTATGCTTTGGAGTGCTTTGTTTTATAGCCGTTAGATGAGTAATACAGGCCTGTAGTTCTTTTGTCCCTTTTCATTTGACACAGTGCTTAACAATTCATTTTAATAAGTAGTTTGTTTCCCACACAGTTGAACCCCTTAGTTATGATAGGTTGGCTTTGTGCAGTTAAAGGGAACCACAAATCAAAATTTCTATTGATATACTTTGAATGCTGGATATAAAATGTTACTTTTATATAATGCAGCATCTATTCAACAAAAGAAAACAAGAGGTTTAAAATCTGTTGTCTTCTCGTACATATTTTTTTTGACCTACACTTTTATTTTCTTTATTTTGTTTGTAACATATAGACACAAAGTTTCTAGAAAGCTATGAAATGTCTACTACTTTACAGGTAGCTTTTATGAACAGACTGTCACATCGTTGTACACATTGGGAAACTGGCCATTTTGGAGTGGTTGGCTTCTGGCAGACTCATCTAGAGAGCCTTTCTAGGGGATGGAGAAATAGATGGCTCAATAGTTAAGATCACCAGTTGCTCTTCAAGAGGGCTCCGGTTTGATTCCCAGTTCCCACATGGTACTTCTCAGCATCTATCACACCAATTCCAGGCCATTCACCTCCTTCTGCCCACTACAACAAACACTAGGCACAGATACAATGTGGGCAACATACTCATGCACACACACGCACACACAAAGAAGCCTTTCCAAAACCTTGTTATTTGAAATCATTCCTTTAGCTTCTGTAAAGCCAAGGACACTGTCAATAGGATAAAATGACAGCCTACAGAATGGGAAAAGATTTTCACCAACCCTACAAGTGATAGAGGACTCATCTCTAAAATATATAAAGAACTCAAGAGACTAGAGCCGAAAACCTTGAATAAGCCAATCAAAAAATGGGGTTCAGAACTAAAAAGGGAATTGTCAGCAGAATTATGAATGGCTGAAAGGCACTTGAAAAAGTGTTCAACATCTTTAGCCATTAGAGAAATGCAAATCAAAACAACTTTGAGATACCACCTGAGACCTGTCAGCCAGGCTAAGATAAAAGACACAGATGCAGCTTATGCTGGAAAGAGTTCGGAGCAAGGGGAATACTCCTCCATTGTTGGTGGGAGTGTAAGCTTGTTCAGCCACTCTGGAATGCAGTATGGCAGTTTCTCAGAAAACTGGGAATCCATCTCCCCAAGGACCCAGCGATACCACTTCTGGGTGTATACCCTAAAGACGCATAGTAGCACTCCAATGGCATTAGCTCAACTATGTTCATAGCAGCATTATTTTTAATAGCAAGAACCTAGAAGCAACCTAGATGCCCCACAACTGAAGAATGGATTAACATACTGTGGTACATCTATACAATGGAGTACTACTCAGCAGTAAGAAAAAGTGATATCCTAAAATTTGCAGGCAAATGGATGGATTTGGAGAATATCCTCCTGAGCGAGGTATCACAAACCCAGAAAGATAAGCAGGGGATGTACTCACTCATTAGCGGACTGTAAAAAAAAAAAAAAAAAAAAAAAAAAAAAAAAAAAAAAAAAAAAAAAAAAAAAAAAAAAAAAAAAAAAAGCAAAAAGCAAAGCATGTCTAAGCTGCAAACCACAACCACTGAACAGCTTGGGATCTGAAACACCTTGGACTGGCATCTTGGATCACACTTCCCCTAGAGGAACACGTGACTTAGTCTTGATGTTGGGGTGAGGAAACTGGATCTGCCAGGAGTGGATGCTGAACTGAGCCATATTGGGATCTTGGGACCTCCTGCCTATGCTGGGGAGGAGTTGGGGAGATGTGGAGAAGAGAGAGAGTGACTGGGGGGGGGGAAGGGACTTTGAACAAGGATATACACAGACAGAAAATGTGACTTTATTCATAAGAAAAAAAATACTTACAAAAAACCCAAATCATTCTTTTTTTATTATTACACACTTTACTGTGGACACTTAGAGTTTATGTCAAGGAACATGAATGATAAAATAGTTTCTTCTTGGTAAGAACTGTCTGTGGAATAAAAAGTCTTTCATTGTTTTTGGATTTTATTACACACAGAATATTGTATATTTTGTTAAGATATAAAATATTTACCTATATAAATTTTCCATTTTACTTGATCTATTACTTATCACAAGTTGAATTATAAGATAAAATGTTTACCTTGAATTCTGTGATGTTAGCTATGAAACAACATGCATGTATGTTTAAAAACAGATTTTTGAAATTATTTTTAAATTATACATACTTGTGTGTTGGGGTTATGTGCCTGTGAGTGCGACTGCCCGAGGAGGCTATAAGCATTAGCTCACCTTGGAACTGGAGTTACAGGCTATTTTGAGCTACCTGCCTTGGGACCTGGGAAACTTTAGTCAATAAGAACATTAACTTCTCTTAACCTGGAAGTCATTTTTCCAGCTCCATACATGGAGTTTTATAGTTATTAAGTCATGTATAAAGCCAAAGTTGAACTCTTGCAGTCAAGTTTCAGGGAGGAGAATTAAAGAGATATCTGAATAATCAAAAATTGTTAAAAAGGAAGACAAAGGTGTGCTCAGTTTCTGTGTCTCAGCAGCTGCTCCCATATCACCACTCTGAGATTGTTATTAATTATAAATACTTGTTTAATAGCTGATGCTTTTCTCCAGCCAGGCCTTGCAACTGAAATTAACCCATTTCTATTAATCTATATGCTTTCCCAGGACAAGTTTACCTCATCTATGAACTTCCCATGTTGCTTCTTTCCCATCTGTCTTGGGATTCTCTGACTCCACCCTTCTTCCCAGCATTCTTTCTGCCCCCAAAAGCCTGACTCGTTATCAGTGAGCAATGTTTTATTAACATTGAGAGTAGCACATTTTCACTGTGTACAGGATTATTTCACAGCATAAACTTTAGAAGAATGTCGGAAAAATACAAAATCCGTTGGTTCACCACTCAAAAACAACTTATTGTTTGTGCTTCATAGAGCACTGTGTATTTATTGGTGAAAATTTAGAAATGATAGAAAGAAGACACTCGCCCAAAGTCTACCTTCCAACTTAGTTCTCTTGACTGGTTATTCTGCCTAGTGATGGTTAGAACACTGACTGCTGATCGTCTTCCAATCGTCTCACCGCTTTCTCTGCACCCTTCCTCTCTCTCTACCTTTCCTCTTTCTTCTCGTCTCCCCATTGTTCTCCAGCCTCCTTTTTTCTAAGTTGGATCATACCAACTTGGTTTTTAATCACATTTTTACCTTTTATCTGTTAAATACTTTATATTTTTCTGCAGTGTGATTGCTAATTAGTTTTTTGTATCCATATGCCACATAATTTAATCAATGTTAAATTATAGTTTAATCAGCTAGCAGGCAGCAACATGTCTGTCTCCGTGCTTCTCCATCTGATCTATTGCTATAATATTAGCAGAGGCCTTGTGCTACATTATAATGCTTTCTCTTTCTGTTTACCTCACTTCTGGTCACATAGACTTGTTCCATTTCATATCATCCTGGCAAAAAGAGAAAGTGTAGTTGCTAACATATTTTGAGATACTGCCTTCATTTAACTTTTATTACATTCTGTTATTATAATTGTTCTGTTTTATTATTGTTAACCTTTCATTGTGTCTGGTTTATAAATGAAGCTGTCATGCATTTGTAGGGCAGATCTTAGTGTGTGTAGAGATAGTTGGTTATTGTCTAAAGTTTCACCGAGGGTCTTGGAATGCATTCCTTGTGGCTAATGTGTACCATTGTATTGAAGTTGGTATATAGACTTTTACTCTAATATATACTGTATAATGAATGACTTTGATGCATTTCTGAGTTCTTCAGGAAAACTTGTTAACTATAACATTCCTAGGTCTAAGGATGAGGTTAGACTTTAAATACATTGCAGCATATAGTTTGTACTCTTACATGTAATATATAAGTGTCTGTAAAACTTAATGCTTCTCTCTATAATAAAACAAACATTTAAGATAATGAGAAGAAGAAATTATCTCAGTATTTTTCTAAATTAAAATAATACATATGTCTACCTTTAATATAAATGTCTACTAGATTCTAATCTTTTAAAATAAAAAAATTCTACATTTATTTACTGGTGTGTGTGTGTGTGTGTGTTTGTGTGTTTGTATGTGTGCGCACTTATGCCATGTGGGTGTGTGGTGGTCAGAGGAGAACCTGCCAGCATTGTTGATCTCATTCCACCACACGGTTTCTGGTGATCACATTCAGCTTTCAGGCCACAAATACCCATATACATTGAGCTATCCTGATGTCCCTTCAATCCTATGACAAGAAAAATTAATAAATAATGATTAAAAATTGTAGTTATTTTAGTGAGAATGAGATTTCATGCACTATTGAGAGGAGGAAAAATGATCTGCCTTAGTCAGTGTTCTCTTGCCCTGAAGACACCATGACCATGCCAAGTCTTATAAAAGAAAGCATTTAACTGGGGCTTGCTTATAGTTTCTGAGCTTTACTTCATTATCATCATGTCAGGGAGCATGACAGCATGCAGAGTGTTCTACACTCATATCTGCAGGCAGCAGGAAGAGTGCGAGAGAGACTCTGGGCTTGGAATGGGCTTATTAAAACCTTACAGCTCCCCACCCCCCAACACACTACCTCCAACAAGACCATACTTCCTATACCTTTCCAGTAGTGCCATTCCATGGTGACTGAGTATTCAAGTCTGTGAGGCTATAAAGGCCAGTCTCATTGATAGCACCAGAATTGTGTTTGTAAATACTTGTTTTAAGCATAGGAATGTTTTACTTGCTATATGTGTAGATACACTCACTGTGTGCAGTGTCCACAGAGGCTGAAAAAGTGTGCCAGATCTCTGGAAACTGGAGTTACAGATGGCGTGGATGCTGGGAATTGAATCCAGGTCCTTTGCAAGAGTACTGAGTTCTCCTGACTGCGGACTCATCTCTGCAGCACTGAATCTGCTTTTTAATTAGATGGTTAGTCACTGTAAGTGGTCAAGTGCTAAGGGGTGTTGGCTATAAGTGCTTTTTTATGTGAAAAGAATGCTTCATTTCTTTAAGTTTTGCTAAGATCTGGGAAAATTTATAGTTCATTTTATTATACATACCCAGTCACATGGATCTGGAACTCTAAGAGCCTTGCAAATGATAGAGACCTCTGAAGAGAAAGAGAAAAAAGTTGATATTTTGTCTACATTTTTCCAAATGCTGCATCCAAATAAAAATGATGCTATAACAGAATATGCATGTAAAATTTTAACACCACACATTAGTTTTAAAGACAATAGGTTGTTTTGTAACATCCTATTTACATATCATGTTCTTTGATCATATTAACCCCTTCTTTACCTATATTAGTCACTTTTCTGTTACTGTGATAAAACACACTGACCAAGGAAACTTATAGAAGGAAGAGTTTATTTGGGCTTAAGATTCCAGAGGGAAGAGTCCATCATGGTTGGGGAGGCATGGCAGCAAGCTGCAGAAACAGGAAACTGGACACCCACATCTTCAAATATAAACACGAAGAGGGAGAAAATGAACTGCAAGTTGTGTGAGGCATTTAATTTTAAAGACCTACCCAGTAAGTCTGTACCACCTAAACATTACCTCCAGATGGTGACCACGTGTTCAGGTGTGTGAGCCCGCGACACATCCTCATTG
This sequence comes from Sigmodon hispidus, assembly GCA_004025045.1. Lineage (NCBI taxonomy): Eukaryota > Metazoa > Chordata > Mammalia > Rodentia > Cricetidae > Sigmodon > Sigmodon hispidus. The sequence goes on along the minus strand of PVIH01004953.1, from coordinate 36,350 downwards.
GAACCACTGTATTACTTTCCTTGCAGTCTTCTGCCTCCTCCAACTTCCTCTTTATAAATACTGAGTAGCAGGGCTGGAGAGATGGTTCAGCAGTTAAGAGCACTGACTTCTTCTGGAGGACCTGAGTTCAATTTCCAGCATCCAAATGGCAGCTAACAAACTGTCTGTATTTCCAAGATCTGACACCCTTACACAGTTATACATGTAGGCAAAGTACCAATTCACATAAAATAAAAACAAATCTTTAAAAAAAATGCCAAGTAGGATCTCTTCTGAACTTGGTTGTTTTAAAACTACAGACCACCTGAGAGAGGAAGCTTGCGATATTTTCCTGAATTCTTTTACTGACATGATACTCTCCATCCTCATTCACTTCCCTGCAAATGATTTCTGTCTTCCTTATTGCTATATAATGCTCAGTTGGATACTCACCATATTTTTTCTATGTGTTCATTTATTAATGGGCATTAGGTGGATCACATATTTTGACTATCCTGATTGGTGAAAATGTGTGGGCATCTCTGTGTGATGACTATGATTCCCTGTGTGAAGTCCCTGCTGCTTTTTATAGTAGCTGGAGCAATTGACATTCCAACTAAGTACCTGAAGTTTCGTTTCCCCCTTCATCCTCGCCAATGTTATTTGAAAATAACCATTTGACTGGTATAAGATAAAATCCAATTATAGTTTTGATAAGCGTTTCTGTGAGGGAAGATATCATTATTTACTTATTTATGCTTGTTTATTTGTTTATTAGCCATCACAGTTCATTTGAACACCATTCAGTTCATTTGCCCATTTATTGATTAGATTGTTTATTACTTTTGTGTTTACCTTTTAGAATCATTTCTGTATTCTGAATATTAATCCCCTGTAGTAAAATAGCTGGCAATATTTTTTTTGTAAGCTATCTCTTTATACTGGTAATTATTCTAGTTGCTGTACAGAAGCTTTTTAATTTTATGTGGTCCCACTTGTCAGTTCTTGTTATTATTTCCTGAACCACAAGAGTCCCATTCAGAAAGCCATTGCCTGTTACTGAATCTTGAAGTGTATATTTACATGTAGCAGCTAACATTTCAGGTTTTACATTAAGATCTTGATCTATTTTGAACTCATTTTTGTCCAGAGTGAGAGATAGGGCTTTAGTTTCTGTCTTCTACTTGTAGATGTCACCTCTCTCAACATTATTCATTAAGAGGTCCCATTGTTTTAAAAATAGTTATTTTGTGTAAATTATACGTGTTTCTCTCTGTATGTAGGTATGTGTGTATGTGGGTGCACAGTGGGAAGCTTTAGATCCCCTGGACCTAAATTACCCTTCACAATTACACAGTTGTGAACCTTCTCCTGTGGGAGCTGGGAACTGACCTTGTTCTCTGCTAGAAAGCCTGAGCTATCTTTTGGTCCCTTGAAGTTCTTCTCTCTGACCCGTGTTCACAGCATTTTTGCCCTGAGTTACGTGTTTGTAGTCTGGTGAGTTTGTTTCTTCGTCCTCTGTGTGCTTTATTATTTATGTGACTCTGTGTGTGTGTGTGTGTGTGTGTGTGTGTGTGTGTGTGTGTGTGGCGCGCGCGTGCATGTGTAGGGCCACACTGTTTGTACTGTGGATGTGTAGTACATATTGAAATGAGGTGTGGTTCCTGTATCATTGCTCTTTCTGACTAAGATTACTTTGGCTATTTGAGGGTTATTTGTTTGCTTCCTTTTTTCCATTTTGGGGGAGAATATCATTGGACTTTTTGTGGGAACTGTATTGAATTTGTGGGTTACTTTGGTAACTACACATTTTCCCAGTGTTAACCCCGCTGATCTAGGAGCAGAGGAGATGTTTCTATCTTCTAGTATCACTTTAAATTACTCTCCTTTGTGTTTCATAGTTTTCACTCTTGAAGTCTTTCACCTCCTGGATTATGTTATTCTTTTTGTTGTTGTGTTGCTTTTGTTTTTTGTTTGTTTGTTTTGGTTTTTAAGATAGTGTTTTCCTGTGTAGCCTTGGTTGTTCTGAAACCTCTTCTGTACACCTTGCTGGCCTCAAACTCACAGAGGTCTACCTGCCTCTGCCCCCTGAGTACTGGGATTAAAGACATGTTCCATCATTACCTGGCCTGGTTATGTTATCCTTTGGTATGTATTTTAAATTTTAGTTATTATCTTTGTGTGTAAATATGTATGTCTGCCTGTATGTATGTATTGGTGTGCATGTGCCATAGTGTGCATGTGCCAGAGGAACACTTGGGAGTCAGTTCTCTTTTTTCACTGTGGGTGTTTGGGTCTGACTTAGGTCCCTAGACCTGCGCAGCAAGTTGCTTCACCTACTGAGCTATTCTACCAGTCATATGTGTACATATGTGCTCACTGTCTTACCCTGGAGCTGCCTATACATTAATTTTAGTTGGATTTCATTCTTCCTGATTAATATTGCAGCCTCAAATGTTTTAAGAAAATAGTATTGTTTTAGTTTCCTCGTTGCTATATTTTTTAACTGATAGTTTTTCCTAGTAATCTCATTGAAATCATGATTCTCCAAGAATGTGTGAGGACTGCTGTTGGTTCCATACATACTGTTAGAAACTATCTTCTTTCAGTGTAAAACACTTTCTGTTTAAGCCTTGTGGACAGTAGATAGCTGGTGTGAGGGTAAGTTAAAAGCTTTGATGTCAAGGAAGTTGTTGGATTTTTTTTTTAATCTAAAAAAAAAGTAAAATAGATTATAAAAACTAGACTAGAGTCAGTTACTGATCAATAGTTTCTTACAAGGCAGGAAATCTATTGTGACTTAAATTGTATATGGAAATTTTATTTTCATAAATCAGAACATATTTCCTTAAAACAGTCATGATTTAAACTTACATACAGCTAAGGATTTAAGTTATTCTGCCAATAATATTTATTTGTTGGAGGAATAGATATCCTTTAAAATAGTGGGTTTTTTTTATATCAGAGATGAATCTGAAATTCATACTTCCTTAAAAAAAAGGTTCTGTATATGCTAGCCTCAGCCTTCCTCACAAGCATGTACTACCACATCCACTACCAACCACTAGATTTTTCTATGTATGTAAAATTAAACAATGAAAACTTAAACACCCCATGATTAGAATACCATTTGACTAATGAGTTATAAGATTCATACTTTTTATTTGTGTGTGTGTTTGTGTGTGTGTGAGCTTGCCTGTAGGTACACACGTATGTGTGTGCATGGGTTTGTGTAGGCCCAAGCTTGATTCTTTAATTGCTCTTCTGCCTGTTTTCTTGAGGCATGATCCCTCAATCAAACCCAGACATGTGGGATAAGGCTGGTGTTCCAGGCTGTTCCTGTTCCAGCTATTCCCTGTACTGTCTTGGGTTTAGATTACAGGGCCCAGCATGGGTTCTGAGCATTACTCTGCTACTCATTTGTGCTGCAACCCCTTAGCTGCTAGTCCATCTTCTGGAGCCTGCAAACCTCTTCATACATATTTATCACTTTGTGCATCCTGAATGTGTTTGGTTTAATTCCAAGTTGAACAAATAAGACCCTAAATGAAAGGATGCTGACATTTTTCTGCTTAAACAAAGCAAAGAAACATCCACCAATAATTTAGAAATGAATTTTAAAATAATCTGCCATGAGACTTTGAATTTAGTTTTTAATATAAAAATGTGCAAAGTGATATGTAAGGCTTAGTTTTGCCTTGATTTTTGTGGAATGTGGTACTCGATTTTGCTTTACTTTATTCTGTTGTTAGCACCATTACCATCTCATTTGTTGACTACTACACTGTGTCATGTGCTGTGTGAAAAAGATTTTTGTGGATTGCCTCTTTGTCACAGAAACCTCATCTTATATATGAAGAAATGAGGTTTAAAAGAGTTGAATAATTTGCTGGATATGGCTAGCATGGAAATGAAGCCAACAGTTCAAGACCATATTTCTCTCATTAGTGCAAGGCCTATTTAGAAGACTTCTCCTGGTTCTTCATTTCCTGGTGACCTCGTTACATACTGACCTCGGATCTCAAACATGTCAAGCACATGCACTTTGACTGAGCTATGACTGAGCTTTGACTTGCCTTACCAAGTGTGGTCTTTAACCTTAGTAGTTTAGAGTAGGACAGTGGAATAAAGTGAATTGTAGCGGAGAACAGGTACTATTACACCTTAACCTTAAGGCATAGCCTCTTGGCCAGCGTAGATCTTGAAAATACCTATGGTCTTGGACACCAGGATTTGGGGCGTGTCCAGAGGACCAGTTTAAGGTCAATGTGTAATAGTACCTGCTCTCCACTACAGTGGATATGAGAGTGCAGGTTTCGGAAGATAAGGTAGACAAGTCCTTGGATCCTTCTGCAGTAATCCTATGGGTTATCATTACCTTTGCCCTGATTCCCAGGACTCTTCAGTGCTGACAGGAATGCCATAGACATACATATTTTATATGCTTTGAGATCTGTTTTTACATACCTATACTCTTGGAAGGTTTTTGTAGTTGTTTGTTTTCCTTTAAAAACTTTATTATTTGAAGTTTTTCATAATTTTGAATTAGTTTTTTAGAAATGTAGGATTTAAAATGTTAACAATATAACAAGAAAATGTAGATTGTCTTGACAAATCAAATAATCAAAGTTTATGACTTAATTTAGATTTTCTTTTTATAACTCCTTTGATTAGGCATGATTGCTTGTTCTGTCTGATGCATAGAGTGCCATTCCCATAAGGAAAGCAAAATGTAAAATTTCTAAGTAATAACATAGTTTACTAATTTTCATAAAATAGCATCAACCAATTTAGATGTTCTTGACTTCTCATGTAAAATCTTCATTTTGAAGGTAATGAATTATTATTTTAAAAGAAGTTTTGGAGAAGTCAGAAAGTTTTGTTCTAATGAATATATATATATGGTAAATGAATATATATATTCATTAATGAATAAAGAGCTGTATGCTTCTTAACACAATAGGAACAATTTTTCAATTCAGGAAGGGTATTCTTAATTTTATCTGATTGATCCGTGTTTGTAGGTGTAACTTTAGTTCCTAAATGAGCATGTTCTTTTATTCTGTCTTGGTTGTCATTATCCCACTGTGGGTAATAGCAAAGCATTGTTGAACTTTATTCCCAATGATGATATTGTCCAACTTGATAAGAAACAAATTTCTTACACAGGCATCTAGAATGCTTCCAGTTGAAGAGATGCCTGCATTGTGTTTACAAAACGTGTTGGTTTAGGATACATCTTACTTAACTGTGTTTGAAGTCTCTGATCTTTTAAATTTTCCATGGTAGTAATAATATTTCTTCATTACTCTTTTAAGATTAATTATAGGAGGTTGCTAAAATATGAAAAACCTGTGCCTGAGTGAAATAGTCTTATCTATAGGAAGATAACTATTAAATGCTATCATTGAAGTTTACCTAAATTGCTATGGGAGTAGAGAGGGAGGAATAATTAATTTAACCTTGAGGGGAGAAGGAATAGCAAGAAAGAATTACATTGCTTTTTTTTATAAATTCCAAATGATTAGATTGCTGCCCTCTGGGATTTTCTTTGTCCCCTACTTGTATCTGTTGTTTATACAGCTCTACTTGTGGTTTCTAACAATTAAGTTCAGAGATATTGGAAAGATGTGTGATTCTGTAAGGGAAAGTAGGATTCAAGTGTCCCCAGCCAAGTTCTTTACTATTAGTCATATGTGAGTAGGCGGGATAGATGGAGAAGGGAAAACACTTCAGACATCAATAGGTGTTTATGCAACACCTTGTAGTTGTGAAAAATAGCCCTAGTGTATGGCATTGTGTAAGAACTAAGAGTATAAAGAAACTCCTAGAGATCAGTAGGCCTTGAACTTTGTGCTCAAACAGTTACGAAGTAAAGGAGATAGAAGGTTGATAAGGGTTTTCAGTAAGAGGAGGATGTGGCGAGGAAGATGTTCAGCTAGTAGGTGGAAATAAGTGTTTTTTTTTTTTTGTTTTTTTTTTTTTTTTTTTTTTTTTTAGTCAGTGTTCTATTACTGTGAAGAGACACAATGACCACCATACCTCTTATAACGGAAAGCATTTATTTTGGGCTTGCTTAAAGATTAAAGATTGTCATTATGGTGGGAAGCATGGTGCTATGCAATCTGACATGGTGCTAGAGAAGAAGCTGGGAGAGAGAGAGAGAGAGAGAGAGAGAGAGAGAGAGAGAGAGAGAGAGAGAGAGAGAGAGAGAATATGCACGTTTGACTTGAGGCCTCTGAAACATCAAAGCCCATCCCTAGTGACATATTTTCTCCAACAAGGCCACACCTCATAATTCTTTTAAATAGTGCCATTCCTTATTCAAATCTGAGAACATATTGTGGGGGAAGGGTCATCCCTATTCAAATCCCCACATGCTTGAAACTAAAAAAATGCTGCTGATTGTTCAACAAATTCTGGTTGTATTAAAGGAAACTCAGCGCCAGAGATCAGAGAAAGGCTGGAATGTCAAGTAGAGGAAACACCACAGTCAAATCTTACCCAGCTATCTTCCAACTTCCTCAGCCTCAATCCTAATAAAGGCATTGTTTTGACCTATGTCTTAGGCTTACTGCTAGCTAGCTCCTGCATCTTAACTCAGCCCATTTCTATTAATCTGTGTCTTGCCACGTGGTTCATGGCTTACCTGAGTTGCTTTACATATTGTGTGGCTGGATGGCATTTCTCTGACTCCATCTTCCTTCCCCTGTATCTATGCTTGGATTTCCCTTTTTCTTCTAAGATGCCTTCCCATAGGCCAAAACAATTCCTTTACTCAATGATAATTCGCAGTTTACAGAAAGATGTTCCACATCACTTCTCATTTTCTGTCTAATCAAAAAGAGGGTTTTAATTTTAACACAGTAAAATTACATATAACAAAATGGCTATCAAGCAAGAATTAGTTACAATTTTAGTCTATTTGTATTTAGCAAATTTAAAGAATATATTTTATCATCTACCTTATCTTTGTGAGTTCAAATTTTCCATCTAGTTTACCTTTTTATTATAACTAAAAAAACTATAACTATCTAATTTTTAACTACATCAAAGACCACAGAAGGATATAATATTCCTTGAGTAAACAGGAAGTACAAGCTACTTCCAAAATCTATAAATGACAGAGATGACATCTGACTGCCTGAACAGTCACCCAAAGTTCCTTTGTAACCCTGGAGCATCCATCTTCAGCCTATAGGCCTAGAGTCTCTGTCATACCTTTCAGTGAAGCAGGAAATTTGAAGGACTGTTCCATCCATTTTGGCATAGTTTGTCAGTTGCTTCTCCCTGTGTCCTGCAGAACGTTTCAGTTTCCTCTTCGATGCAGGAACCTGAAGGATTATCTCGGCTTGTTCTGCCTAAGTTCAGAAGCTACTTTCGTGATCCTGCACGACCAGTTTATACAGCATACTATCAGGCAGTTGAGGCAAGAACAGTTTCTTCCCCAATGAACTTTGCTGCAAAGAAAGTAAATGCCACATAGAGTTTCTTCAGTACCGATCATCCTCTTGAAGTAGATTTGTGTTGCTTAGAGCAGACCTGTCTCACTGTCCAGAAAATTCTAAGTTCTTAAAACATTTTAAATGCCATATTCTGTAGGTCTTTGAAGTATTTGAAGAGTGCCTATCTAATTGAAATATATCTTTGTACATATATATATATATAAAATCTAACTAACATGACTTTAAGTTTGGTTATCAAAGATGACTATTAATCTATATTTTTTAATTATACATTGCAATTTTAAATGAGCTGCATCAGCACAGTGTCTTAAACAAGAGTAGACATATACAGGTAGTATAACAAAATTGAACTTAAATTTGTAGCAGTTAACCAAATCCATACTAATTTAAAATATTTTGGGATTAATAGTTGTTTTTTGTATCAAAGTAGATTCCATAACCTATCTTTTAAAAATTATTCCTATATCATATCTCCTTTTTTTTCTAGAAAGAGATTGATTATGACCATTAACAATTTATAATGAAAACACACATTTATACACAACGTTTTGGAAATTTGGGTGTAGCTTTGCAATACTACTTCTTGTTGTTTAAGGGCACTGACAATCTCATGAGGCTTCTGAGGCTGGATCATCTTAGTTGGCAGCCTTGAAGCTGATGTGGTCATCTCTTCCCATCAGAGATTTTTTTCAGGGGGTCTTTCTTGATCAAATCAATTCACAGGTTCTCATCTTCTGTGGAAACAAAAACAGAACCTCTTTTTCAAAGCATAGACCCAAATTTCAAAGTCAAGATACCTTTCAAATACATGTTTGTTTAACTTAGCAGCCTTTACAATCCAATGTCTTTCTGCAATTAGCTCATTAACAGTTAAAAAATTAAAAGAAAACACAGTTATAGACATAATCCCTACTCTTTGTGTATTTTACATCTTTATGTGGCTTATATGTGTTACTTGATTTCTCTTTTTTAAGGATTTTCTCTCCCAAGCCTATGTACATTTTATATACATTGTAACCCATTTAGAAGTTTTCTTCATCTGAATCTGTTTTATTGTGTATCTTCAATCATTTTTTAACTAGGACAGTTTCTAAGTTGCTAAATTGTATAGCTAGGACTGAAGTGCTGCTAACTCTGTCCTAGGAACTGGGGTTACAGCAGATGTAGCTGTGTCTTTTATGTGGGTGTCGGTGTTCTAAATTCTGGTCCTTTGGCATATACAATAAGCACTGAACCCATAAGCCATCTCTGTAACCCTTGATTTCAAGTAACCTGTAAGACTAAGTCCCTGTTGTTTCAGGATATGATTGCCTGGCCCTTACTGTTTCCCTGCCTTGTGTTTCCTCTGGCTATCATCATCAGCCTTGCAGTGAAACAAACAGCCTCAGCCCTTGGGGACCCTTTCTGTCATCACAGAAATGGTTGCATCTCATGTATACATATTTAGTCAGGTATAGAAACACTCTGCATCGTTTTCCTCCCCCCCTTTTCATCTTGGTATTGTTATTTATTGACTATGTTGTTGTCCCATTTAAAGAATTTTTGAGGCTAGGTGAACTCAGTGCTTTCCATGATTCCTTTATTCATCCCTAGGCAAAGCCAGTACTGTCTGAAATCTAGGAGGAAGAGCATTTACTAACCTCAAACTCAGACCAGGACCTTTGGTACATGCTCTTGGAAGAGGAGAGATGGGAAAGGTGGAAATGTATATTTTAGTGATTTTCTTATTCTTGTCCTCTCTATTCCTGGTGACTCTTCACAAAGATATTTGCTGGTTGACATTGGATTACTTCCTCTTTTTCTGTAAGGAATGATGATTGGGCATAGGTACCACTAGAATATTATTCTGGGAAAATTGAGTCCCTCTTTGCATGCATTTTCATTCTTCATACAACCTTTTTTGTACCTCTTTACTATAATTTAGTAATTCGTTTTAGTCATATTTTCCATGTAAATAAGTATTGGTAATTTATTATTTATTTATTCTGTTTCATTTTGAAAAAAGTCCTAGTTAGCCTATTTTGAAAATGCATATGTTCTTATTTCAGAACTGCAGTTGGTTTAAAAGGTACAATAGTAAGAAATTTTTAAATTGTATTTAATTTACTTGATATGTTCAAGCTATCAAATACACTGCAGCATAAAGACTGAAAAATTACAAGTGATAAATATATACATTTATATATTTTATTTTGTAGCCTTCTTTGAATCCTGGAGGAAGCCAGTCTTCAGATGTGGTACTTTTGAACCACTGGAAAGTGAGGAATTTTGAAGTACAGCGTGGTGACATTGTGTCATTGGTGTAAGTAATTCAGAAACTTACTATATTTGTATTTATTTGGACTTAACTGATAACTCATATACTGATACTATTTGGCCAATTATGAAATTAATGAGTGCATCTTAAATATAATTAAAATAGACATATAGCATTGCCAGAAAGATTTTTTATTTAATATATATCAATTTAGTGACATAATTAGTAAATTTTGTTTAATGAAATAGTTAGTAGAAATTATGCTTGCAATATTATTTTGCAGTATTTTACAATTGTGTATCTTTGTAATCAAACTTCTGTGATTACCAATGTTTTGGAAAGAAAACATTCCTAGGAGATGATAATTATGATTTAAAATTAAATAGCATCTGTGTATGTTGTGATTTTACCTGGAAAAAGTTTGAAAAACTAGTATTATGGCTTTAGTTTGCATCAAAAGATGGCGCTGTTTCTCTGTAAAATATTGTGACTGGTAGGGAATAAATTATATACCAAATATTAGTTGTGGAAAGGAGTGTCAAAATGTACATAACTGACACAGTGACATGGCGTACGGTCCTGTGAGTGCCTAAGTGGTTTAGATTCTAAATTTTAGATTCTAAATTTTTGTGTGCTTTAAACAACAAATCCATACAGAACAGACTGCAGCAGAACTTATTTAATTTATTCTGGCTGCAGCTGTTTATCAAAACTGTTCTGGTGTGGAAGTCAGTGCATAGAGCAGCAATTGAGATAGTAAAATTATTCTTGCTTATTTTTTGTGACAGTAAGACCTACTATTAAGTGAGAAGCTGTCTATTTCTCAGTTATTTCTTTTTTCATGAGCTGAAATGTAATTTTTCTTGTTGGATGATAATTTTTATAGGTAGAGTAATCCAGTATCTTCTTTATCTGTCGATGAGTTTGCTGTTGCACATAGGTACTCTGTATGTGTGCCTCCTTCAGGACTGTTCTTACCAGGGTCATTTGAAAATGTCTTACCTACATCTGGTTAATAGGTAATGAGATACATTAGAGTTGGATTTGATGGCAGACAGCCAGGAATGGGATTTAAATGCTTCTGCGGTCCAGAGTATTTTCTTTAGTATTAACTTTTTGGAGTGTACTTCTACTTTGTCATTCAGTGCACGGTTTTCTTGCCTCCTGTTAAGCCTCTCCATGTGGAATAGGCCTATCATGTGTACATTGTTCTTTTGCCTTTGGTCTAACAAGTTTAAACTCTCACTTAGTTCTTTTTTTTTTTTTTTTT